>NW_019379548.1:833668-875206 GCF_000648655.2 Copidosoma floridanum
TGTTTTTTTAATAAATTTTTACTTATTGTTATAATTAATATGAAACTAGTGCATGAGTTAGATATTTGCCATTGAGAATAATTATCAAACATTAAGTTATCCTCTGATAATCAGTTATTATATCTTTGAAGTTAAATTGAAAGAATTAAATAACCCATTATTTTTGTAATTTGTTATCATAAAACTTCCATTACTTTAGTTTTTTTCATTTGTAAGAATTTTTTTTTAATATTCAACGAAAAAAAAAACAGTCCACAACTGAAATTTGATTAATTTTTATGAATATTAACACGCAAGTCTACAAAATTTTAATTTTTTAAAATTATTTAAGTCATACTACGTACATAGATACATTCTGAACATAAAATGTTTAATTTTTTAAATTCCCTTTATTTATTAATAGTACGTTCAATATTTCTTTACTATTCTTATTCTTTGGAATTCATAATTAAAAAAAAAAAAAATAAATGCTTATTATTTCTTTAACGTATAATTTAAAAAGTTATAAATATTATAGTAATTATCCGTTAAGATTCTTTATTTTACTTATTTGTAGAATAATTAGTAATATTAGTTTTTAAATACATATTAAATCGATAACAGGTAAAACCGAAAGTGTTCAATTATAAATCAACAACGTAATGATGAATTAAATAAAAAGTAATAAATTGATTTTTTTTTAAACTCTTTAGCAACGTAACACAGATTAAGGCTATTTTTCAAAGATGTATTTTAGATGACTCAACAAATTTGAACTACATTAAAAAACTTAATCGATTAGTCGTAATTTTTAAGTACTATTCTCACAAAGATAATACGTTAACCAGTAAAAAAACGTCGTAATTGACATTAAACGTAAATCGTACATTTTTGTGTAGCTGAAAGGATAAAAAAAAAGTATCGAGTAAACATACAACGTCAGTTGTCTGTATTTACAGAAGAGACGTAAATTCACGATGGCACTTTTAAGTGTCGTTTGAGAAAACGGAGGCAGGAAACGCGAGAGTATAGCAACACTCAGGCATAAACATTTTGTCCCACTTGCTTGTACCCCGAGAATCCTTAGGCAACCAAGCAGAGCGGACTTACATTTACCTACTTGATGGTACTTTTTAGTGGCATTTCAATGTATTTGGATTATTATCCACTTTTTGGAAAATACAAGTATTTTTATCTAACACTGTAATTCCACTGAAGGTAGTTGGTGACCGTTAACATTTTATGTCCTGGTTAATTTTACTGGAAATACTGGTTACGTTGTTATAGTAAAAGCAGTAAAAATTATTTGGAAATTCATGATTTTTTTTTTAATGGCCCGTAACATATTATATTAAAAATATATTCTTACTTATGCATTTATTTTATCTACTATGTACTAGTTTTTCAAATGAATGATTATAGTAGTATTTGTTAGAATAAAAAAAAAGTTCTTTTTACGTACTTGAAACAGACTACGGATTTTTGAAAAAATTTAAAGCACTATTTTGCTAAAATTTATTTACATTACTAGGTTGTTACAATTTCGTAACGGAAAATTAATTTTTTTCAAAAAAAAAAACGTAATTCTTTTTAAGATTATGAAGTGTATCATGAAGAATTCAATAAACTAAATTAACTAAAAATAATTTGACACCGTTATTCTTCTAAATTTATTTCCCTTTAGAATATCATACATTATTTTTACCAAAAAAAGGTTTCATTAGTATATCGTTATAAGCAGTAATAATTAAAAATTTGATAAATTTTTAGAAAAAGTTATCAACGCCAAGTAATTATTTTTCTAAGTGCTCGTGTCAAAGTCTGTATATAAACAATGCAGGATTAAAAATTTCGGTTGTGAAAAAATCCGTGAAAAATCTACTAAGGCACCTATTACTTGGATTGACTATTGGAGTTGAAATTCAACGTAAGTACCTTTAGGCAGAGGCCGAACTGGTGCGGGCCTGATGATGTTAATGTTACCTCCAACGACGTTCCCAAAATTACTTGCAATCGACGTGATACGCGAACGCGTGATCGTATACGCGTGTGGCTGATAGGAGTACGCTAGACTCGAGTGACTTTGCAGAAACTCGTACTCTCCGTGATAAGCAGGCAACGAGCACGTCCTAGAGCAAACTGGAAGCTCGCGAGCACTTGTTTTTTCTGTAAATTACCGTTATTTTTTTTTTCCTGCAATTTTAACCGTATATTTCTGAAGAGGAGAAACTCACCTATGCTTTTGTCTCTGGAAAAATTACCGGAAAGTATTCTTTCAATGCCAAAGTTCAGTTGTGTCATGTTACACCCTTTGGTTCCCATTGCGGCACAAAATGATTTTTCTTTGAATAAACGACAAAATCGATCACTAAATGCACCCAGCACTAGTATTATCAAATTTTTTGACCGAAAAACTGAACAAAAATAAATGTTCTATCGAACGAGTCGGTATCGTGCACCATTACACTTTCACGAGCCTGATACTCTCACGAGCGAGTCCAACGCGAGAAGAAGCCATTCTCGCGGCCCTCGCGTGCTGGACCGTGAATTTTCGAAGCGGGCCTTTTATTCCGAGAGTAAAAAATCACGCGTCTCGGCGAAGGCTCCGGAAGAGCCCTTGTGATTGGCTGGCTGGTCGACCGGTCGGATGTAGGCGGGATGCGTGGCGAGAGGAGAGGATCCCAAAGAGCTGAGCCGGCAAATAAAGCGTCCGGTGCTGAACAAATAAATCGGGCGGCGCATTGTTGCCCGAGAATAGCTGGGGCCCTGCGAAATCCAATGGCTTCGGATTATCGGGGTTTCATATTTTTATCGTCTGCACACGATGTACTTGGCTTTGTTTTCATCACTTCTTCCTTTCTGAATCATTAGATTTAGGTACTCGAAACTCGGGGGAAAATGTTCACGATGCAAGTGTGTTTATTTACAATATCCGAGAGGCTATCCTTAACCACATGGATCTCGAATCAATGTGAAATCAAAGGAAATAACGTACGAATACTCATAAATTGTGGGGCAATGAAGTTTTATTTAATCGATAAAATAGCTTACGATGCAAAATTTAAATACACCATCGTCAAATAAATTGTTGTCTAACATTGAAAAAATTTTCTATTGCTCATAAATATAGATTGTTTGAAATTATTCCAACACAATATTGAAAATATAATATTGAATTACTTAAACAATAAAACATAATTTTGGATTATTTTTTCCAGAATCGTCCGTTACATTATAAAATTTTGTTGAAATCTTAAACTATTGCAGAGCCTCACATAAGAATCAATGGTCCCTTGATGACATAAATTATCATACAGACAAATGTTTCCTAACAACCTGTAAAACTCACGTGACTTGGTTCTAAATAAGTAAAGAACCAACTCCATCGTCGAAACAGCGTATACCGAACCATCGTTAAAATTAATTTGTGAAACGCGCCCCAATCGGCTTGTATCTCCACCGACATTGAACCATTTGACCAGCTATACGACTCATGGCCGATGAACTCGAGTAATGTACGCCGATAAGGTCACGCGTGTCGTGTGCAGTTTACGCCGTCGAATAATACATTATGGGTCAAGGCCTATTTTTAAATTAATGTCGGTAGAAAAAAAAACCTTCGTCCCTTACCACCCCTACTTTACATCATTTCAGACGATGTAGTTACCTTATAATAGGCACACATAGTATTAAGTATAACTGAAAAGGACGACATGCCTCATAATTATCGATTAAGTTCCACACTTTGTTATTTGTCGTAATTCATTATTACTTGTCGATTAATTTTATTGCGTCCCTCCCAGCAAGATGATTAATCACGTATAGTCGTGATTTGAAGGATTGAAATAATGTCGAAGCAATTAATCTAACAAAAATGTTAGGGTGTATCATGAAAACACGGTGTTAGAGTCACCACACAGCGGAACTAAATCACTTGATTTCAAAAAGACACGCTTTGGTACAGATTAGCTGCCGCAACAAGTGTATCGCAAAAGGCGTATCCAAATTGTGACCTCGTGCATTCTTTTTCCCAATACAATAACTCGCAAGCCTTCGGCCGATATATAAATCCAGTGGCACTCGCGCAACACGACACTGTCCATAATATCTCCAGTTTCCCGTAAATGCTCCCATGCACCCCTCGTCGTAAGTATATTTTCAACGCGCACACCCGCGTATATACAAGCACATAGCCATATGGTTATCTTTGTGGATGAGAGCTGTGGGTTATACACGTAAAGAATCGTTTGTATATTTGGACAACGGCTGGTGTGTTGCCGCGTATGTGTACATACGTACAGAGGGATCCAGGCCGAGAATAATCTCCAATAGCATATATGTATACGTGTGTGTACGGAGATCGGGAGAGAGAGAGAGCTTCTATTCGATTTTATTAGGTTTTAAGATTCTCCGGCCGATCGCGATACGATAAAGATATCTGCTCTCTGCCTCGTAGCCGAGATAAATAATGAGGGATACGCATGGATGTGTGGGGAGGGAGTGCGAGTTCAAATGATTCGTCTTTACTGATACGGTTAATGATTATTTGTTCGCATCCATGTTTATTTATGAATCGTTTTTTTTTTTTTTTTTTTTTTTTTTATACATATACTTATATAATTACTGTGGGTGGTGATGCATTATATGACAAACATTTTCCAGTGGAGCTCAATGGTAGTGTCTGCTGTAGTCACTCGAGAGCATTATCATTCCCCTGTACATCCTTTCCGTGTCGTATTCGTTTTCTGCCGGGTCGAGAACCAACAGTCCCCGCTTGGGTCTTTTGATTTTTTGCAAGCTGTTGAGGCCCTGGAAAAAATTTAATCGTCAAGTATTCTATTTTCACGTGGTTCGGTGAATTTTTTCATTCCTATCTCGAAACTTTATCAGACGGGCTTATAAGTTATTTATTTTTAATTTTACATTCTCTTTTAAGCTGTTGCAGGAAGACCTCGATTAAAAATGGGCTCAAGTAGGGAAGTCATATAGTTTTCAGAGGGGACTAACTGGTGACTTCAAGTTCGAACTTTAAAGTTGTTTTAACAAAATTTCACAACTAGTCGTTCTTTAAGATAGTGATAGAAATCAAAAGATCACTCAAAGACAGTAAGAGGTCAAATAACTCATGGATTTTTATTATAATAATGACATCTTGATAATTCCGATAAAGCCTTGTAAATCTGAAGCTTTATAGACAAATTGGGATTTTTCGAGGCTTTCGTTTGATGCTACCTTCAAAAGTCTCGTCGTAAAACAATTTATACTATCTATATCGTTAATAATCAATGTCATCCAGTACGTAGAGCAAAAACAGTACAACATAGTATTTCAAACAGCAAATAACACGTCCCAAATAATACTAATAATAATAATAATAATAATAATAATAATTATAATGATAATAATAATAATACTAATAATAATAATAATAATAATAATAATAATTATAATGATAATAATAATAATAATAATGATAATAATAATAATAATAAAACATTTTGAATGTACAATGAAGCTACTACATGTTACAGCAGTGCGAACTGCAAACTCACCGAGAGGACAATGACGCCAGGATTTACGTTGATTTGGTTGCGCTTGATAGCGGTGACGATGAGTGTCAACAGATACCCACCAAAGGCCAAAAACGAGAGCGCCGTCACCGTCAGCTGAAATATCTTCGATATCTTAGAGTCCTTGCCCTTTTCCTCCTCCATCCCGTGACGGCGAATTAGCCCATTATTACTTCCGGATGTTCGTCTCAGGGACATCGCCATTGGCACAACTGACGCTGATCTAGTGCGAGCCTCCGGTATCAGGTCGTAGTCATCTGAGCCTGAAACGAGTAAATGCGTTTTTCACTTGTAGATATGGATAACATAATTATGTACTTTGACGTTGTGTCTCTTTGTATGGATAAGCTCTGTATGGCCACAGAATTTTGGGAGTTTTAAAATTGTGGTATCAAAGTTTTTAGGTGCCATTTTTTACCATTATAAAAACAGATACTGCTTAAAGATACTGCAAGGGAGCCATGATATTTTGGCATTGAGATGACGATATTTTTTTACCATTATACGGTACAATTGTTAAAACAACGTCGAAATAAGGTGCTTTGTGTGTGACTTTCAAGTCAAAAGAGCGACTGTATCAATCTTGTTGAAATTAAAACAACTACTCAATAGAAAAGGTTCTAAAAATAATTTTGCAATAATAATGCTTGTCTTTATTTTCATCAATGTTTTTTCATTAGGCAAAATGACTTTTTTTCGAGGTGCTAATCTAATGACCTTTTTTATGATAGTTTTATTTCTGGCTAGTAAAGATTTATACTTTTTCGTATAAATCGTACTACTCTGGATACGAGTCCATACAAAAAATTCCTCAAAGCATCATTCAACTCTGACGACAATCATTTCACGCATGAAGCACCTTAAAGGGAGATACAAAGTTATTTTTCAGTTTCTAGCAGCGTATAATTTCCGGGAGTACGAGATTAAAGTGTTTATTCCAATTTCACTTGTAAGACGCGCGTTACGTTTTCATTGCGTAACAAAGATTACGATGCGTGGTGTTAAACAAAAGCCCCCCTTTCACGCCTCGTAAGCGGCATAAGTATAAGAGTTTGATACAACGTGGTAGAAAAATTTGTCCCGACCTAGCCTATAGCTTGCAGTGCCATTTGTTACACATGTATACTTATATCGGCTCAGTGTGATTGAAATGCGTCTGAGGTCATCTATTCACACGTGAAAAGAATATGTATCCACCAAACTTCCACACGGCACTTATCGTAAATCTCTCACTAATTATACATAAAATTGTTTTTCAAGATTACAAGTCGCCCTTTTGTCAAATTAAACGAGTATTGTCCGATTGAGCCAAAAAATGTATATTTAAGATATTTTAATCTAGAGTGTTGTCACGATAATCACGCGTCGTACTTACTTTTTCTAGCGAACGAGGATTTTATCTGTATCAGCTTGTCGAGCGGTAATTCGCTCAAAGATTGCACTTCGTCCTGGTTGAAGTACAAACCGCTGGTATTTAATGCATAGCAGGGCAGTGAAAATATCGTCATAAACACAAGACCGTGCAGATCCATGATCGTAGGGGTGATCGAATAAAAACAGGTGAATAAAATAAGTCAGCGCCAATTCGAGAGCCAATCACATTCCGTTAATAAACTATGAAAATAGGATATGTTTTTCATCGGACTTTCCAAAAGTGACTGACCAGCTTGGCAAGTTGGTGGCACAGGACCGGCCAGAGGTGCGACGTCCGTTCAACAATTACTGTCTCCTGCATGGGTAACAGAGCGGCGCGTGCTGCAACGGCACTTTTGTCACTTGTCCACGGCAAAATATGGTTGCCAAGATTGCCTCAATTATCTTCGTCACCTCGATTCCGTTTGTTGGGACTGTGTATGATTTTTCAGGATTATTGTGACTTGGTACTCCCAGTGCTGTCTTGAACTTTCGAAGGACAAGATGTCGTTAAGTTGTGCGGTTTTTTACTTCTCATTTCTTGTTGTCTCGGTGCCGTGCGCTTTGGCGAATGAAGGTAATTGGTTGGAGTGAGAGACTTATCTGTCAAATTTTTATTATTTCTAATTCTTTGATCGTGAAATTCATAGTTTTGCTTACAACCATACAACTGTGCGCAAAATCAACAAATAATTGACTGCGTATGACTATGCATAAAATCATTAGTCCATTGCATACTTCTGCATTTTATGTATTGTGACATACTAAAAATGGAGCATAACGTTTTATTAAGTGTGCAATATATTCATGTATAGCTAACTTTGTTTCTTAGTAGAAAGAGCTTTGTAAAATAAAAATAAAAAAAATTTTCTTGAAAATAATTTTCTATTTTAATCTTATTTTTGAAACAATCTCAATTCATCAAACGTAACTGTAGATTAATTTTTTTATTTTACTCATACTGAATTGTAACTGATTTTTTTCCCAACAAGAAAATTAAAATTTTTTTGCTTTATCAGTCACATCTTGACATCCTGGTAACAGATTTTAAGGATCCATGGATAACAAGGCTCATTTTTATATGATTATCGTAGAAGCTCAGAAATATGAATGTAGTTTTGTATATTACCAATGATTTTAAAACGAATTTTTTTATCTTTAAAAAATTAACTTAAATATTTTTTGGGTAAATAGTAGTTTTCCTACGAGTTTGAAAAGTCTCTATTTGCGAACCGAGAGGTTTGCGGCCCGAGCCGAAGGCGAGGGACGTAAGGAGGTTCGTAAAGGAGACTTTTTGAACGAGTTCCGGAAAACTGCTTTTTCGCCCGAGGAAGTACCAGCCTCCCAAAACCACCCGAGGGCGGAAAAATTTTTTAAATTAATTCTCAAAATATTGACAGAGTATGAAAAAGCTTAGTTAATTATTTTTAATCATTTTTTTTCTTATTTTGATTTTTTTTAATTTTTACTTTTTTTCGTTGCGAAAATAGTTAAAAAAATTTTTGATTAATCTCATTTGAAGGTTTCATTGATAGATTTTGATGGTTCACAGGTTTAAATATTTATTTTAACATAATCGTAGCAGCTAAAAAATATTAGTTTTACATTTTATGTAGGATCTACAAACGATTTGCGGATTAGGAAGACTGGATTTTTTGACTTTTAATTTTTTTACGTCAATAAAAATGTCACTATTATGCTTGTATATTTATAACAAGCATATGATTGAATAAACTTAACAGTATTGTAACTTCTAATTATAATTGTGATTTTACATTCCTGTTTACAAACATGCGATTACTTAATTCGATTTGCTACAAGCCTAAAATATAAGATATAAAAAAAAAAGGTTGTTAAAAATTGTACATTTTTAATTATTACAGGAGTTCTCGATAAAATCAAGGCAGGTCTGCAAAATGCTAGGAATTACTTGGAGACAGCCCGAGATATAGCAGACCTGGTTTCAAAGAGTTTGAGGTCCGGGCAAACTCAGAAGAAACGCGGCGATGACGCAAACTTTGGTGATAATCAATATAACAAACCATTTGAGCCGACCAACTTGGTGTCAACATTTTTTCGGCTTCTCGGATTAGATTCTAAGAAAGTCACGGCGGTTGCTATAAACAGCTTTATTTTTTTCGCTCAAATGGTAAGGGCTATCAGACCATCTATGGTGTTTTTTTTATCTTCTTACTAATTCGTAAATTGTTGCAGATAAGTGAATTTTTTAAAATTACTCCAAAAGTTGAGCACGCCAGATCATTAAATAAAGATGATTCTTTTATGGAACCGATTAGACTGATTACGGAAAGTGACAATGAAAAAGTAAGTTAAATATTTTATGAAATTTGAAAAAAATCTATGCATGTGTCAATGAATTACGATACGTACCATCTCTTTAAGGTTCAAAATCTATTTCAACAAGCAAAAGATAAAAATTTACCAGATCGACTAGCTCTGTATGCCAATAATTTGGAGTCCTCATGTGTGAAACTGTTGTTGTGCAAAACCTCGCCAATAATTTGGGCAGCCCAGAAATCGCTAAAAAATAATTCCAGAAGTGTTAAACGAGATCTCACGTCTTGGCTACCCTCGATAGAAGAATTCGAGGATTACTCCGACGTATGTGATGATAAGCATACAGATTGTCCCATACCTTACCAGAATTTGTAACTTAATATTATAATTTAAATAAAAAAATTAGAAAATAATGATATTTGCACTAATTAATTAAAATTAGTGCCATCAAAAATATTCTTAATATCTGAACAATATGTAGTATGGAAAAGTTAAAAATGTTTGTAGAAAATGTTATGAAAACGTAGGATACCAAAAAGCTTTTAATAAAATTACACAATACAAATGCAGTTATTAATTTAATCTAACTGGCATTCTTTATTGGATAAAGAAGTGTATAGATAAAAAATTATTCAAACAAACACTTGTCATTAGACTATCAACTTCTTCTAAGAGAATTTTCTTTAACACAAATTATTTATACATCATACAAATTTATTTACATAGTCTTTTGTAAATTAAACTATGAAAAAATATCTCAACACTTATAACATAATCATGTTCAAAGATTAAATTCAATTGTTAATATTTTGATTTGACGAAAGAAGTACATCGACCATTATCTTAAAAGATTATTTAATAACTCACATCCACAAAAATATGTTGTAAATACTCTTTTTTACCATCTAAAACGTTTCGGTTTTATTTGTTACGTTTGTACGAAACGGTTGAATAAATAAATTTTCCTCTCGTATTTATTACTGTAATACTTTTTGACACATCATATATTTTGCTATATTTACGTATCTTTTTTCCAGCTCTAAGTTTCAGTCAATTTATTGAAACAAATACTCTTCGCAATAACTGTGCTATAAATAAGTATTGTAAATAACACATTTTGGAAAGTGCTTTTAATCGACAATGTACTTCATTCTTAAACAGGACTCAACATTTAATATATTTCTTTTAATTTTTTTCCTATACAAAATAATATTTGAGGACAAGGACGGTACTACGTAAATAATGCACTTTGGAGCTCACAGACACACAGTACATATTAAAAATTTAGGGCCACAAACTTACATATATAATTCATGTAATATCGCTATAATTTTTTTATTAATCTTTCTGAAAATTTTTTTATTATTCTAAGAATATTTTGATGATAATATCGTTTTGCAAAAAGTTTGATCGATTGCAATTCGTACATATTAGCTTCACTTTCAAATTCATTCATAGTTAATTTGCTTATTTTATTTATGATTTTGTAACCCCTAACTAAGATTATCGCGACAGAAAATGATTTTCTGTAAGTATCTGTCATTTTTCATAATAATGTGCCCTTGAAGCTCCAAGGTACAAAATTATTAAAGAACTTTTTTGTTACTAATTTTTCTGATACCACAATAGTACTAGTTTAAAATTTTAGTTAAATTTTCATCCTTAAAGCTATCTTTGGTATTTTGATGTAATTATTTTAATGACTCAAGATTTTAAAATCTTCATCGAATATCTATTTTACATACATTTGGCATCACGTTACGAGTAAAAATTTTTGGCGTATACCAGGAAACTCAGAGACTAAAATAGTGATGAAAATCTCGATAGGATATTCATTTTTTCGATACTTGATAAATGAAAATTTGGTCGGTGAAATGATATTCACGCATTGATCTACAACATTCGCGTGAAAAACTTATTTTGATAATTGTTTTCACAATTGTTCTAAAATTAGTAATGAAGCCCATAAAAATTCCACGTAAGAGTTTGTTTACAATATTCTCATGAACTTGCAACACATCGTAAAATCGCTAAAAATAGTTAAGAAATGAAATTAAATGTTACATACCAGAAAATACTCTGTCATTAAAAGACGCATTTTTTCATCATGGCCGTGCGATACTCTGATTGCACTTCGCTGTTAGCTTATATTGAATCATTTGATTTTGTAATATACCTAAATGTACATCTACACGAATGAAATATAGTACACATATCGTAAACACACGAACCAAATACGTTCATTTACACACATATCACACAAGTATACAGTGTATCATTGATTTAACCAAAGCTATCCTTTAAAATCATAAAAACGTATGCATCGTCCATCGCTGAGTTTCAATTCATACAGTGTGTATTAACTACCCTCATGTTTACAAAAGATGTCTTTGAGCATCAGCATTAGGTCAATAACCATCAGTCCATTTGAAAGTAAATTTACATATTATGTATTCAGTCTAACAATACAATGTATAGACATACACGCACACAAATGTATCACACAGTATTATCCAAACGATCAATTTATACAAAGTTTATATAAACGACGAAATTTTTTATGTAGTATTAGGTGAGTTCTATACTTTATTTTTGATATTTTAGACTATTTTTTTTGTTCGACATTGTAATACGATCATGTTTAATCGTTAGTACAAATATTCCGGTGGATAAGTAGAATTTAAATTTTTTTACAAATTTTTACTAAATAAAGTTTCACTAGTACTATACACATAAGGGATATTGCCATCTACTTATCCTTATTCATGATTTCTTTAGTGTAAAACATTACTATCGAGTTATATGTTGAAAATACTATTTTAGCACATTTAGTGCTGATTTTTAGAGATAAATTAAAAGAATCACTGGCAAAGTATACTTAATTCATCGTAATAACATGGATTACCATTTTGACAAGGATATGTCGCAAGATTTTGCTCACATAATTTTTGAAAATTATTCTTTGAATTTAAAACATTATATGCAAAATAAATGAAATATATTATGCATGATAAAAAGGTTTTTCTCGTTTTTCTTCGCAATTATGAATGTCAACACTAACTAGAAATTCTATTAGTAAAAACTAATGTTTTTTTAAAAGCCTTTAAAATCAGTGGATAAAATCCATCAACATTATAACTATACATCACTCCTAATGCTTTTTAAAATTGTTGTTTTTTTTTAACATCCAGCTTCACAGTAATGCGCATAATGATTGAATAGATTTTTCAGTAGTTTCGTTATCCTGATAATCTCATTAACTTACAATTCAATATCTCCCTTATTTACATACATAGAGTTACATTCATAGGACTAGATCTGAAATGATTGCACTAGTTCAAGTATACACTTTAGGCCCAGGTTCAAAAAAATTTACAGTCTGACTTCAATCCCAACTATTTATCTACGAGAGGTAACCCATAACCTATAAATCGCTAGTCCTCGTGATTCCAATAAACTATGCAAATCAATGTGCATTAGTAAATTAATGAGCATACGAGTACGCTTAGAGCGTAGCCTGTCCAGGACTGACGAGGTCCGAGGTCTCGATACGTGCCTGGCGCAGCCAGTCTTTCAAATTGCGAGTGCGCTCAATGAGATTGCCCGAACCGGCCGGCATCTGTTCTACTGTACCGACGCTTGTTGTGTAGCCGCTCGTTGGCCCGTATTGGGCTATTATGTTCTGGGTCGTACCGGATGGTGGGTGGGAGCCTGTTAACTGTGACAAGATGTTTGACTGGATGTTTGGAGTGCCAAAAGCTGTGGATAAAACATTCGTTCATTCTTGGATTAGTTTAGAGCGTTATCTAGAGGTTAGACTTATCTTGTATCAAGCAGGATGCAGATGTTTTTTGTTTATAATGATGAACTGGGTTGGCAAATTGTGAATAGTTTTGTTTCGTATATTGACATCAAATATTTTGTTGTATGAGTGCTGTTGTATTACTCAAGTGAGAATATGGTTTTTCAGACACGTTACTTTACTAATAAACATTGATGTGTTTGTTTAACTCGACATATAATGGACTATTGGAACGAATGTAAAGATTTAATGTAATAAAGAAAAGTTCTCTTTATTTTTTCAGATTTAAAAATTATTATACATCGGGGGCTCGAGTTTAAACTGAAAAGTGATGAAAAAAAACTCAGCTATCTCCATGTGTACTGAAAAATGCGTTGAAATGAGTGAACTTTAATGTATTTTCTGATGCTGAATTCGAAAAAACCATCATTTACAAACGTACATTTTTGAGATCAAACTTCTGCAGTCTGCTACTTCTAAAGGTAGTTAGCTTTTCGAGTGCAGTTTGATCTAAATTAAAATTTCTTACATCCTCATTTTTTCGTTAGTTATTGAAATTTTAAATTACTCTAGGAGTGGAGCTATTCTGAAAAGAATAAGTGTAAAATATTAAGTATTCTTCTTCATTTTTTATTTGGCTGCAATGAATGAAAATTGCGTGTATGTACATAGTTTGTGAATAATGACTTTTTCAAGACAAAGTTGAATTAACATGGCGTATCATAGAGCTACTCAAGAGAAGGAGCCAATAATTATTACTTATTACGGACGGAATTAATGCTAGTACGTTGGAAATAGATACAGTAATTGTTAAAATTTAATTAAAGAAAAAATTAAGTAAAATTTGAGAGTAGTAATTTTTAGAGGAAAATGTTTTGCTACATGCATATAATATTTTATTAAGGAACAGTACTACTTGTAAAAGTATAAACTGATGTATAACTGTAATATAAAAGTTGTGTTGCCCAAATTTTAACACGTATTGTAGAGCCCAAAAGGTCAACCGAACCAACAAAATAACAACAATTGTCAATACTACTATGAATAACGATTGAATTAAACAACAAATTCAACTTATTCCAACTAATATTAAGGGAATGGTTGGATCGAAAGCTATATCATAACAACAAACATAACTTGTTGACCCAAATCAAGTGTAGGTTATTACTAGGAAATAAGACTTCAACAAGTATCGGGGCAACATAAAAAATTTCAATAAAGGATGAACTGAAATCAAGGTAGTAGTACTTTTCTGTAAAACCTTCAGATCCAAAAACAAAAGTGTGTATATATGTTTATACAGGAGTATATACGATACGGAAGGATCCAAGTGACACGCAAGCATCACATATAGATGGTGATGGTGATGGCGATGGCTAGTCATGCTGAAATCGATTCTAACCTGCAGCACCGGCTGATGGCTGGCTGGTTAATTGATGCTGGTAAGGGTACCAGGACAGGTCCGTGTACATGAGGGCCGCCGGTGGCAGGGGTGGCATCGAGGCCATCACTCCGCTCTCCTGGCGTTTATTCAACACACCCCAAATCTCGCGTATTTCCGAGTTAAGGCTCTCCAGACTTGCCGCTATTTTTTCCGTCGTTTCTTTATGACCAAGAGCACACAAACAATCTTCTTAAACAAATCCTTCGCTCATACCGACCCACCGCTAAAGATACACGGCTCGCACGAAACGTACATTCGCCTTTGCGTCGTGCTGTTTTTTTTAATTTCTTTCTTTCGATATTGTTTTTTTATTTCTCATTTTCGATCATTGCTATCGTAACGAATGGTGGTTTGAGATATTTAGATTTTTTGTTAAGTAATAGCGCACGCAGAGACGCTTCGCGTTGGAAAAAAGTAAAAAAATGTGTTACATAATAATCCGACAAAATCACGTGGGTGAGTGATAATCTTTCGAAAAATTTGTATCGCTTAGGTGCGCCAAAAGAGCTTTGAAACTATACCGATGATGTCAGTGCCAAGGTCCGTGGAGCTGAACCCGCTGCTGGCGCTCGACATGTCGCTCAGAGTGAGCTCGTCGCTCTTGTTGGCGCCACCACCAATTGCCGCGGCGTTGACTTCGTTCTCGCTTCGTCTGGCGTTGGCCACCCTCTCGAGTGATTGTTCCAAATGACGCAAATGAATCACCTTCTCGCCCAGGAGGCTGCGCGTCCGGTGCAAACTCACCTCCATGTCCGACAGCTCGCGTTCCTCCTGCATATTTTAGGATCATTAAAATTTTACGAGTTTCCGAAGTGGACTGCTAAATATCAAAACGATGAGTTTCCTACTTTTTCTTGGTGACTATTTAAGGTCCAAGTGCCGTAAATTTATGCTCAAAAATATAATTTTATTTATTTGGTTTTTTTTTGTGAAAAAATTACTAAGCCATTAGATTATTGTTAACCATACCAAACCTTAATAACAAGAGTAAGAAAAATGAAAAGCTCAATTTTTTTTACAACCAATATAAAATTTAACTAACTTTTGGATTACTTTTTGTTGATTTCGTTCTTCTAAAGTTAAACTAAAAATATGCTTAAATACAATGTGCCAAAAATGTGCTTAAATACACAAAAGAAAAAAATGATAACTTTGATGTACGTGCTGAGAAAGGCAGAAATAGGTCAGAGGGCTAAAATGGTAAAAACAATGGCTTGATGCTCAGAAACGCACGATGAATTAGTCAAGACCTGACTTTGGACGGGGGATAGGAAAACCTACTTCATCGAGCACAAAGCTCTGACTAAGGTGTTTGCGTACATGCGCGTGTGCAATTGTCCACCGTACCTTGACTATCTGATCGAGGGTCGCTCTGGAGCTACGTTGCTTCCACGCCCTTTGTCTGCTCTGGAAAGCACTTCTCTGCTGGCGCAGTGCCTCTCGAGCCCTTTTCACAAAATCGCGCTCGAGGTGGATACGGTGCTTGAAAAACTCGAGCTCAGATGACACGTTGGTTGGTGCTGTAAACATCCACAGTTATAGAGGGCCGCGGTGCTTTAGTTGTGTGTATGTTTTTTTTTCTTTTTTTTTTTTGACTGACGTGTGATTTAAGTAGATACCTTTAATTGGAAATAAATTAAAAATAATGCATGTTATGCTACAATTTTACTCACACTTGTCCTGGAATGGATATCTGACGGTATAGGCTGTATCGTTGCTGGGCAGCTGATCCCCGAGATCCTCAAGCTTCTCAAGCTGCTTCCTGATGTTCTCCACGGGGTTGTCAGCCAGAGTGTTGTTGTTCATCTTGTTAGCACCAGCGTTCGGCTGCTTTTTCGTGAAAACCCTTTTGCGCTTGTTCATCAGCAGATTTGAGGTCGCTTCGCTGCACGTCGTCGTATCATCGGACTCGAATTTTTGGGACTTGGGTGCCTGTTGCACCATGTCTGGTATCGTAGGTGACGTTGGCGTCGAGACTTGATTGGTCATCGGGGCAATTGACGACTTGACGATGACGCGTTGCTGTGCTGCTGATTGCTGCTGACGCGGTTGGTCTCTCAGCACATCGGGATTTTGGCCGGGAATCTCCTTGGACTTGGAGTTCGAGATCGAATTTGTCTTCGTTAGCGGCGATCTGTGGCGGTTCGAGTTAAGGCCTATAGCCGCGAATTAGGACAAATAGTATGAAGGTGAAAAGAGGCACCGTCACGGGTTCTTTTTTCTTTTCTTTTTTCTCTAATGACATCAGCGTTTGAGATGGCAAATCACTTTTAAGTTTGAATTTTTAAGTCTCGTCAGTCCAAAAGATAGATAGTTTCGTTTTATTTTGAATGTTTATATTTTCCTAGTTCAACTGATCAAACATTTTTTAAAAATCAATCATTCTTTGAGAAATATAAATGATTTCAAGAAGCATCTAAATATCGTTTTAATAAAATATTTGATTTTTTACACTTTTTTTAGAACTATATTTTGAAATTTTTACTTGCCAAAATCCTGTTTCAATGAGAATTTTCTAGATATTAGATAAGATCAGATCAGAAAGTCTCACATTTTTAAATTTAACCGTGACCATGACAATGACTTTACGTAATGGTGGTGCAATTAATATTAGGTATTAATGTGTTTCTAATCTTATTATTCTAAGTTAGTTTAATCAAGTGTAAAAATTTTACTTGTGTGATGTATTTTTCAGCTTTAGTGATGTGAAATTCGTACAGAGTGACTGCAATATGAGCAAACGGATAGTTCAAATTCAATGACTTGGTGAATGATTTTTGTAAATGTAAGGAATGTGCCGTCTTTGGAAATTTTCAATTTATTTGTCCTAATGCATAGTGTTGTTTAAGTATTCATAGTAAAAGAGACTATGACGATATATAAGATAATATTTCGAAATTTTATATATTATAACGTGTGGATGTATCTACATTCGATGCAATTAAGATTTTTCTTCATTAAACATTAGTCTCTTCTACTAAACAATTTGTTTATATAAATTTGGAAAAATTTGTGTCTAAGTTTATAAAAAAACATAAAAGCAAGTTAGGAAAACAATAAGTGTATAACATGCGACTTAAGTTTCTACGTAACTCTACGTGAATTAAAAACATTATTTCATTTGAGATTTTTCTAGAAATCGTATGTTGGTTGAGTGAATAATTTATATCTCCAGGATTTAATCATTTCACATAACAATTTTTTTCTTCTAATTTTGAAACTACTCTAAAATAAATTACGTACTATCATAATACAATTTTATTTTCAACATTTTACAATACGGAAGAAATAGGTGTGCAGTAGCTTGGAAAATCAATAAGTTCTTGAAGCTCCTACTCAGTTTAAATAGCAATTTTGTGTTAATGCTGTTAAGAAGCAATGAAAAGGCGTCTTAAATCACTGAAGCCTTTTAATGTTACTAAGAATTAATTCTCACTCTTTCAATTTTCACTAACCTTTTTATGTCTTTTTTGAAAATATTCTTCATCTTAAGGATGATCAAACAAACTAACAATACAACAACAATAAAATACAAAATTAAAACTGTACAAAAAAATTAACAGAAAAAAACAAATAAGCTGAATGAACCAACATCTACAGAGGATATAACGACTACTTGATTGACATAATTAAAAAACAAAAATTAAGAAGTATAGACTAACTTTTGGTCCGATGACTCGGTCCGATCAGTTCTCGTCCTTGTCGAGGTTGACATCTCAGTCTCTGAAGCCGTTGCATTGGCCAATTCCTTACGTCGATTCCTTTTCTCTATAGCCGCTCGCATGTCTTTTTTCAACTTCAGATACTTTTCTTTCAATATGTTATACTTATCTTCAACCAATCGTTTTTCGTAACGCAATTTGTCACTATCTCCATTTTCTTGACGATTTGCTGAGTCATTTAGTTTTTTTATCTCGTTTTCGATGTCCTTTGCATGATCGGCACGTATCTCGTCAAGCCTCTGTTTGTACATTTTCCGCGTTATAGCTTCCTGCAATTCATCAAACATCAATATCAGTCACCTCAACAATTTCATTCGTACGACAATTTAATTCCCGTAAAATTAAGAGTTAACATTATTTGGACCAACTAACTTCTTCTTGTCCTGTTTTTTAACTTAACAAGAATAAGGAGAAGACAATAAAAAATGGTAATTATTGATAAAGTGATGTTATCCTTTAAATATCAAGTTTATGGAATTTATTATGGAAAAAATTGCATCTTTATACAATATTATTATTTCCGTACTTGTAATTTTTCTACTAATTTTTTAAATTTTTTCCTATATTGTGCAATCTTTGCAATTCAATTTCACATGAGGTATTATTTTTCTAACTGACCTTACTTAGCATATTTCTAGTGGGTTATGGTAGTTTTAAACGAACGACAATACGTGGCTCCAATACATTACGGTATAGTAGAGTTTGTTATACTATACACGTGAAGTTCTACTAGAATAACCATTGTAACTTTTCCATGTAAATTTATCAGTGTAAAGAAGCCCATTGCCATATTATTCTCAATCATCCGAAATTCAGAGAACCAAAATTATTAGCTTCCAGCAGTGTGATACTTCTACAGGTAAATTTGTACAGAAAATAATTTTAAACCTACGTCTGTTTTGAAATCCCTTAAAATGTCAGCAAGACACTTCTCATGGTCGTCCTTGATCTTCATGATCTTCTCCCTCTGCTGATTTCTCAGATCCGCCCTTACATTATTAAAATCTTTGTCTAACTCCTTCTTCAGATTCTCTATCTTTTCGCCATGTTGTTTCGTAACTTCAATTTCACCCAGTTTTACGTGCCTCTCATCGTCAAGTCCTTTTTCGTGTTCGCTTTCCAGCTTTGATATCTCCTGCGACCTCAGCTCCAACAGTTCGCGCTTCCTCTGATCCAGTTCGATCTTGAGGTTTGCCAATATGTCCTGCCTTTCTTTCTCGTAACATATCTCCAATTCGCTTCTAACCTTCTTCAGGTTCTCAGCTCGTATTACGTCCATATCAGCCACGAGCTTTTGGATTTCTTTCTCCTCCTTGTCAGCCATCTCTTTCTTTAATTCACTTAGCCTTTCCTGCAAACTGGCCTCCAACGACAACTTCTGGTCGTTAAACTCAGACTCCAGGTACCTCTTTGTTTCCTCCAACTTGTCTTCGAGTTCCTGTTTGAACATCTTCATATCCTGTTCGTGCACCTTAATCAAATTGGTCTTCACCACTTCCAGCATCAGAGCCGAGTTTGCCGGACATTTGCCCTCTTTCGACAACTCTAGGCTCTTCAAGATCTTACTCGACCATGTGCCTGACCTACTCTCCTCTTCTTCCTTTATCTTGGCCCTGATCTCGGATTTCTTCATGTTCTCCAGCATGATATCCTTGCTCTTCCTCAGCTCATCCAAAAAATTTGACCTCGAGTCACCACTACTTCTTAGAGTATTCCTCTCCGAGTCGCTCTTGGACACCAGATCGATGTGTTTGATGTTTTCGAATTTGCCGTTTGCACACTCATCATCTGTGTCCGCGGATTTGTTTCTTTGCTGTTGCAGCTGATGTTCTTTTTCCGTGACATTTTCCACGACAAAACGTCTCGCTACGACTTTCGACGATTTGGACTCGATCTCCGCTTTCTTGCCAAAGGAACCACTGCCCTCGGAGTCAGTACTCTGGCGATTGAGCACCTTCTGAAGGGACAAAACTGCTGCTGCTCGTTTTTCGGCCAAGGCCGTGGACAACCGATCGACTCGCTCATCGGGCTCACTGTCCTCATCGGTATCTTCTTTTTCGGATTCACTATCGTTAAATTTTGTTACCGATGAGTTAAGGATGGCCACCTTTTGCAGATCGAACCGAACGCTCTTGCGCTCCTCGTCCATGTGTCTGTCATCTGTGTGCACAAGTATGATAAAAATAGAAATTAGTAGTACTGTATTCCTCGAAAATGGCAATGATGAAGAAGACATGTTGTTAACTAGAATCAACTTACCATCTTCGCTGATTTTATCCCTCAAAATAGACTTCAGCCTGTCAGATCCACAAGAAGCGTTCATATCCTCATTACTGCCACTCGGCACACTTAAGCCACTGGTGCCGGGCTGTTGTTGATCCGGAAACGTTTTTACTTCGTCGTGACATGGCGTCGTGTCGCGACTTCTGTTACTTTTGAGGAAAATCGAGCCACCACCGCTGAGTATCAGCTCTTTGGGTTGTTGTTGGTTGCATTGTTGCTGTTCTTGCAGTTGAGGTTTTTGTCCAACTGAACTTGGGACATCTGCGGCCGCTTTGCTGAGCGAAGTATCAGGTGTGCGTGGCTTGGTCCCCAAAGATGTCGCGCTAAGGTGGTCGATGTCGATGATGTTCTCCTCGGAGCTGAAACGACTGTTCAGCTGTTTCCAGTCTTTTTCGTGGCGTGGACTTAGAGATTCCGAGCGTCTTAAGACGTCCCGTAGGTCCAGTTTTTTCTTTGCTGTAAACATATGTTATTAATTGATTACTGTGAAAAAAGTCGGTATCTTTAACAATATTAAATATCATATTGTATCAAACATTTTTTTAACGATGTGTCACATTAAATACATAGTTATGAAGGGTTAATTATAAACTATAAGGACAATAATTCAGTTCTACCTATTCCTTAAGGCAGTAGATTTTCCTAAATTTTATAGATATAATGCCATTTTCAAATGATGTTCTCTACTCAATTATTGATATGCTGTGCATGTATTGCTCTTTGAGTAAAACTCATTTTTCGTGAGGGTTAGTATTACGATGTATTGATTATTGGAATTCATGTGACGCTTTATTCTATTTATCGGCTATTCGACAATACTTCGGAATTTTTGTAATTTTTCAGACTCCACCTATTACTGTTGTGCGTGGGATGCTGTTAAAATCCATTAACGAAACACTAGATATCGATTTCTAATAGTACGCCTTGATACGAGTAATTAATTTTGCAGGTTATCTTGTTACATCAAAAACTATTTAACCAAAGTCAACTGTAAGATGTGAATTTTGAAAATAAAGATTGTGAATTTTCAACAAATTGGCTGATGAATATTTTTTTGATCTTTGAAAACAACGGACTTACCGGTTTCGATAACCCTAGGACTCTCGTAAAATTCAGGATCCTGAAACCTCAGATTCGTATAGTCTCTGGCCACACGATCACTGGACAGTGACGACTTTGTGCTGATCGACTCCACCTCAGAGTCACCGCTTTTCCAAGCTCGGGTCAACCGATCGAGGGACGATTCCGAGCGCCTGGGAAAACCGGACGAGCTCTCGCTTCGATGCCTCTTCAGTGGGGCCAGTTTTTTTGGTATTCGCGTGGACGGTGATTTTAACTGCTGAGGAACTGGTGGTGGCAAACCGGCCGTCGCTGGCCTGGGCAAGTCCCAACGACTTGCCGCTACTGCTGCTGTTGCCACTGCTGTCAGTGATAGTGTTTTTGTGCCTCTGACAGCTTCGGCTTCCGATGGCAAGTCTTCGCCTACGGAAAATACGCTGCTTACGAGTCTTTCTAATTGTTTTTTATTTGCTTCAATGTGTGGCATAGTTTGTTTTCTTTTTTTTTTTAATTTAATTAGCTAGTAGTCGATGGACTTGAGTGCAAAAATTTTTTTTAATACTTTAGATTGTCATTTAGTTTATTATTTTTAAAAATAAAACTAGAATTTTTCAATACTTGCATGGACAATAATAAAAATTAAAAGTGATGAAATTTCTATTTAATAACACATAACTTATTTTTTCATACATTTTTTTTCATCCTAAATTGATTCATTTATTAAAAATGAGACGATGTTTAACTAAAACATTTAAATCTAATTTTCTACAAACTCCAGTAAATCGTTGTTAAAAATTATTCGTTAACTGAGTACTGACTTTTCATCAAATTAATTTTTTTAGAATTGATTTCTGAATTGTTTAAAAATTAAAAACCATGAGAAACAATCAAATGTGCCAAAACTAAGATTTCCTTCATAATTAATTAAAAAACATTATAAAGGTGAACCTAATTCCACCGACGAATTAGGATGACTAATGAAAAAAATTTGTATCCTAATTTTGAAAGTTTGTATTACATTCCAAGTATTTCAATAATAAATAAGTTCTGAAGTGTATATTTATTCTAAAATCTATCATGATATCATTTGATACGTAATAGTTTATAAATTTAATTTCTGTAGTAATTGAAATATGTCCAATACACTTTTACAGTAAAAGTGAAGTTATTCAGTAAAAACAAGTCGATAAATAAAAGAGAAACAAATTTTAAAAAAGCAACTACTAATAAAATTAAAAGGTTAAAAATGTAAAATTTTCTTTACAGCAATAAAATTATTAATTTAATTCTCAATAATATTCTCAAAATAATCAATATTAGAAACAAAAAATAAGTATACGGTATGAGTACTGCAAAGTCAAGCAAGGATTTTGGTTAAATGGAAAGAGTTTTAGAGAATGAATCAAAAATAAATAACACGGATTAGATGCTTTATTCCTCAAATAAATACTTTATTCTTAACTTCCATTCTTTTTCTTTACTTTGTCCTCTAGTACATGCAAGAAAACTTTCACAGTTAGGTACATAACATCGCGAAGATCGTTGGTATCTGCGCTACGCGAGATATATATGTATGTATATATAATTCTGGACTATAGTAATGTGGTAAAGAAACTTGTATGCTTTTCGCAACATTTAAATTTTTTATGGTGTATATTTCATCGTAGTTTTTCTTTTCGTTTATTGTAACAATATTTATATCACTATGTCATGTTTATGTTCCACATATATGCCACATTTCTAAATTATTGTACTTTATCGAATAGTATAAACTTTAATCATAAACTATATTTTTTGTGTTTAACAGCAAACAGATAAATAGATACATGTTTAAGAGAATAAATTCTTCGATGGTTAATTGATCCACATAACAGTGTTATTTTGGCACATTTGTATGCTTAATTGTAACAAGCGTAAATGCTAGTTTTCATTGCTTTTTTTCCTTAATTTAGTCAGCTTTGCTGTTAAGTATAGTTGTTTCTTAAGATCTGTACAGTATTATATTTCTGACAGTTGCAATTTACAATTACAAACTGAGAAAATAAATATTCAAAATATCTTCCACTACAAAGACTTAAAAAAAAAAAAAAAATAACGAAAAATAGAGATGTAGTAGTATTAAAGAGAATTCCTTATCGAAAACAATAAAATAAATTTGGAAGTCGTAACTTAATAATTTAGAAATTCATGAAGTCCAAAAAAAATATTTTCACTATCTAAAACAATAATTTTTCTATTTGTTATTTTGTAAAATGAAATTAGCATACTGATTATAAAATATGTTGTTATATTATTAAAAATTGAAAAAATGTTTATCTTATACTTATTTTGAGAAATTTATTTTACTTTTCAAACAGTAATATAATTATTTACTGTCAAGAATTCTTAAAAAAATTGTTAACTTAAATAGTAATAGGCATAAAATTATTTATACCCGTAGGTAAATTTTTTAACATATTTGTAGTTTAATTTATCTAATTTTTTACGTATTGAAAATTTTTCTCGACTGTTCTGAATAAGTAATAGATGAATTTGAGAAGCAACATCACAGTTAATAAAACTGAATAAGCTTGTTGGTGTATCTAATCCAATTTTAGGTATGACAGTAGAAAACAAATTCTTGCCTACTATCGACTCCTTTTCTTATATTTCATGAGTTTCTTTGTTAATAAATTTTATCAATTAATTAAAATAACTCTTATTTAATAAAAACTTTTTTTCCAGTAGTGTTGCCTGGTGGTACTTGTATTACAAGATTATTGAGAATGGCACCAAGCAGATGGAACGATGCCGTTGGCAAGCAATAACTTTGTTATGCTAAGCAAATTTATTTTCAATCGCCTTTGTTACCTATAACATCTTTGCAATATTTTGGATAGGCGCATTTCTCAAAATACCATTCGTATTATCAAATTTTAATTATCTCTCATAACATACAACGTTATTTGAATTTATTACTATGTTAATAATATTTTATTTTAATAAAATCACATGCTGTAATAATTACTTTATTCAATTTGACTAATTGACCTGTAAAATATTCATAGATTTCATTAAATTTATTTACCTACGTAACAATAACTTTTTAAATTGAAGAAATTATGTTGAATTTTTTAAAAATAGATATTTTAGCTTTTTTTAATGGACTGAGCGTTTATAACGCATTTAATAATGTAACGATGCTATAAATATTAAAACTACATGCTATTTGGTTATCATATTCATAACAAAAATAAATTTTTGTATAACTCCAATGATCAAAATCGCAATTTTCGTGATAGGAACACGAGTGATAACTACTAAGTATAAGATATGTCATTTGAACACAAAATGACTTTTTTAATATCATGAGTTTGTGCTAAAACATAAATATTTCATAATAAGTCAAACTTTATATCCCAAAAAAAAATACAAATACATGGATGGTAAAAGATTAGACGTACAAATAATAAGTAAAAAGTGCTTGGTATTTGTGCAAGTATCTTGATCAAAACATATACTGTAAGAAGACGATTGAGGTAGCTGTATGCTAACATTGAAGGGATGTAAAAGGGACCTCTGTACTTTTATCAGACATCACATAATATGAATTTGATTTAACAGTGTCAACATTTTTTGATTTTTAAAAAATATTTCTTCGTTGTGTTAGTATTATTAAGTTTCTTTTTTGTTTTGGATGAAAATTTTTGAATCATATGTTTTAATAAATTAAAGCTAAAAGATTTTTCTTTTCATTAATGACCCAATAATAGACCATCGGAAATAAAAAAAGTATGATATCTTAAAATTGCGTTTTTTTCTGAAACTGTAATGAAACTTTTTCCAACTATATCAGTCGCCATTAGAAAAATTTGTCTTCTAATAGTTAAAAATATGTATTCATAGCAAATTTTTTTTTTGTAATTGACAATTTTTTTAACAATCGCAAAAATTATTTGATATCCAATAAAAGTACATACCCTTATCAACAATTGTAAGATTTTGGTAGATACACAGATACTGGAAAGAGTAGATTTTAAAAAATCACTCCATCTCCTATCATACTCCTTTTTTTTTGCACTATTCATGTTCAATTAATTTCCTACCGGAGCGTAACAATTTTTATGTAAAAAAGCTATCACGTATTGTATACACTCCTAAACCATAACCCTTAGAACTTATCCTTTTTTATTAAAATGAATTGATTAAACAAAGTTAAGGTAACACTTGCTGTGTATGAATAAAAAAATAGAAGAGTCATGTCTCAAAATTCTTTTCTCGTCCGACTCTATCCGCTATCTGCAGTAGCGCGTATCGAGCGCATAGGTATCAAGCCAAGCTAAAAGAGACTTGGAAGTCTGACCAATAATCCGGTCGTTCAGATCATGCTAACAAAGAGT
Source organism: Copidosoma floridanum (assembly GCF_000648655.2). Next base: position 859,618 of record NW_019379548.1, read on the forward strand.
GAAGAGACCGTTGACTGTAAAGTATGGCGTGTGCAGTTCTGGCAACATATTATGAAAAGTAATGGCCTAACGTACAGCGTAAAAATGAATAAAAACAAAGGGAGACTGCACGTGCTAATGTGTACCTAAATACAGGTACATACGTATGAAAGAGTCAACGAAATAGATTAAGTCAATCATCAAATAATATGTACATGTATAAAATGCAACTCAGAGATTTGCAAAGGATTAAAAAAAAAAAAATCAAACAAAACAATTAATCAACATGTTCAAACAAGCGTACCGACGCTCGCCCGACGTCGGTTACTGCTCGACGACGAGGATGATGAGGATGCCACTGCGATGGCTATTGGATTAGTTGGATTGGCAGTGGCGCGTGCCTGGGCAATCAAGTCACGGTAAACCGCATCAATCGGGTGCTCCCAAGTGGTGGTGTTGGTCTTGCGTTGGTAGTAGTAGTGCGTGTTCGTATTTTCATCGTAGACTGGGATCCAGCCCTTTGGCAATGCAGCCATAAGACCCTCGCGAGCCAGCTCTAGGAGTTGGGGCTCGTTGTCTGGGTCGATGCCTAGCTTGCGGGCGTGCTCCAATACCTCTGTGAACACGAATATAAAGATTTTTTGGTTTTTATTGGGTAATTTTTTTTTTTTTTTTTTTTTTTTTTTTTTTTTCATTTGGGGGGGTAAAGTTGGTCATTTAACTGTTTATTTGAGTATGAAACTTAAATAAAATGGTCATCCAAGCTGAGCACTTATAAAATCGATTACTTCTTTTGATATTTACATTTTTTGTTTTTTTTTAATTTTGTATTCTTATTTATTAGCCTCTGCAATGGTTGATTTTTACATGGATACGCAATTTAAACAAAAAAAAAAAATTGATATAACTGTTGTAATTAATAACCATAATTATTTTGACATTAACNCAAGTACCACATTTTAAAAATCAAACTCTGTATCAATCAATATATTGATTTTTTTGCATAAATTGGCTCATATTTCCAGGGCGATGAACATCAATTCAAATTCGTATTAAAAGTTTTTAAGAATTTTTATCGACTAATTACAAGAATTTTTAGTAATCAAACGATTGTCGTAACTATGTCATTTACCAGTTTATCCGCGCACTGTCCAATTGTTACGTGTCCATTGGTTTACCACAATATCGCCACAAATTAATCGTATTGTTCATTGCTACATTGTTCATCATTGTATGAGTCGTTAAGTGTACTCCGTTGCATAACCCGATGTTAATTCCGCGAAGATCCGTATTATCCTTTGTGTTGTAAGTGTAGATATGTATACCATCATCGAGAATCGCTATTAAAGCAATCTCTTGTACCGCGCGCGTGATAGAAAATTACAAAAAAAAAATTTTCGTCTGTCGTTTCGTATCTGGTGTTCTCTTATCTCCTAAAAATATTTGAAATGCAGGGAGAGTTTTGCGAATCCATAAATGGACATTTAACTGACGAATATGTCAATCAATTAAAAAATGTTGTAGTAAATTTTGGGAGCTTAAAACCACGTACGTATATTGTATATTGTTCTTCCAGAAAATTCATAGCTTCTGAATCGAATGTTGTATTCAGAGTTGTGCATCAAAATTTTGCAACGACGGTAAGTTTGCGTGATAAAAATAAAATCCACTTGTAAACATCTGCCCTATAAAATAGTTACCATATGACAAGTAAGTATAATTTAAGGAAGTATAAATAATTATGAAACAATACAAAAGGCATGAATGATACATAATTTCTCGTAAGAATTTTAAACTGCATAATGTATGGGCAATTTTTATCGGAAAATAGAGATTACTTTAAAACGATTGAGGATAACTCAATTTTTCACAACATCCTTGTTATTTCAACTACCTTCCTTTGATTAATTTCTAATTGTTTTACATCACGTACGTCATAAGCCGATAAAAGTGCATCGATTGGCGACATTAAAAAAAAAAAAAAAAAACGCTAGTCCATTGCCTACACAAATTATGTAGCACTTTGTACTATATAATGTTACACCTACACTCGGTCGTGCGTGTCCATTGAGTCAATATTTTTCCAGCTCGTACGTTGTATGCAAGTATATACCTGTATATACGCCCGCACGCGAGCTACCTATACCTGCTATACCACCACTATGAGCAATAGGTCACAGGGAGTACAGCTCCGAGAGCAGGTGTGCTGAGCCACCACCCCTGTGTACCTTACGCTCCTCGCCCTACTCACGCAACGTTTACGCTTATTAAATAACCGTTTATTTTTATTTGTATTTGCAAAAAAAAAAGAAAAAAAAGAAAGAGACCTTCCAAGAAAAGAAAGAGAATAAATAGGTGGGCAGAGTGGCTGCAAAAAGTCGTCAAAGAGAGTTGTAGATACCCATTTTTTTGATACGTCGTACACCTATAGCCTTTAAAAATTCCATCCGCTCATCCCCTCCTAACCATGGATATTTCACGCTGTTTTGAGCTTACACGTAGGTTCAACGACGGCTCGTAAGCTGAATGTTTTCTCGTCGCGATGTATGCAGCGGTGGGTGTAGGAAGGGGTACGATGAAAACGCCGTCGCTTTCCGACTTGGCTTGTGCTCACGAGCTTTTCTCTTATGTACACTGTGGATCTTTCACCCAGGGCTTTAACTATGAGCGTGGGTATATACATACATGCACAGAGCATGGGGTACGAGCGAGGGGATGTTTTTTTAATTTCCTGCTTCACGGCTTGGCTTCTGCACGATGTGTGAATAGCTTCTCGTACGGTACGTATAGCAGTCACATGTATATTGACTGCAATAGTGTACGCCCTGAGGTACTAACTTTTCAATATCGCTGGAGAGTCGACAATTTTTTTTTCGGAATTGCACGTACATCTGCCGATTTCCTTATTTCAACGGGAGACTATTGTTATGGTAAAAATAGTTAACAACAGGATTGCATATCAAACACTGATATTGTTGAAAAAAATGGAATACGAGAACCTCAAAGAATTTATGCTGTACTGAAAAGTGGCCACTCCCCAACGATGTTGATTAAAAAATAAATAAATAAAAAGCAGAGTTTGTGTTGACTAACATCTGAATTTTCTCCCAAAAAGTAGGAAAATTCTGACGCGGAATCACCCAACTCTCTATTCGTGAAAACACAGCCCCGTGTTTACCTTCCAGTTGCTAACCACGGAAAAATCCCACGCTTGGAATTAATCTTCCCAACCCTTCTTCCAACGACAACAACAAGTACCTAAACAAGTCATCAAATCTCGAAAACATCTTCTACCCCCGAGGGTGCCGTCTTGTCGTCACTTCAAGTTTGGGTGGAAGGGATGTATTATATACACAGGGTGAATATACCCCCCGGAAGTAGTTTGCACACCCACACGCCCATACACATACACACATAGAGACGATACAGACAAGACGAAGAAAAAGAAGGAGAATTAGAGGGAGAACGATAAAGTGCCCAGTGCATGGGAGTAGCATGCGCCCAATGTGTGGGGGTGACAACATTTTTGCCGCACTGCGGGCTCTATTGATTTTCAGCCCTCCGACCCTCGATTTCCCCCTCCTCATTTCAGTGTGTATAAACGTACGTGTACATGTATATTCACGCATATGTACATTTTCTCATACATGCAGGTTTCGTGTGGGCTGCAACCCTTTCATGCGTACACGAGCAGGGTAATGATAAACCTAAGTTGTAGTAAAGGACTCGTGCATTTGCTAGAACCTGTTGTTTTTTTTTTCTTATTTTTTCGATCCATGTGTTGCTTTTCTATGCTGTTCGTTTGAATTTTTTTTATTTTTACTCGTCAGAAATCGTCAAATTTAATGCGTGTGCATGTTGCTTTAATAATTTTTGTGTACCACAGTTAACACCTACGTGGGGCTCAGCCCCTTTTCTCGATTAACTCATACCAATATCAATATCAATGGTTGTTCCGATAATGTTCCAAATTCTTAGTGTACATAAAAACAGAGAAAAAAAATCAATGGTTACAATCATTGTCGATTTCAATGGGGTGTTAATTTATCAGTATGTAAGGATTTTGGTATGAGGTACGACCTTCGTTTTCAGTTTACATATACTTATCGTGCATTTGTTGTTCAGTAATAACATACGAACATATTACATAAAAAAGGAAAAAAATAGAGTGAAATGCGGGTGGAAATAGGTGAAAAAAACAGAGTCCATCAATGTAGGTATAAGCCAGAGAGCGATAAGTCGTTCGTTGAACCGAAAAAAAAAAAACCTCGCAAAATACTAACAACACGTACTTCATCAAACGACGCGCTGCTTATGTATTATTCAAGGTTACGACCTACGCGTGTTAAAAGTTGGTCACCCGAGCGTGTATACGAAGTTTTGCGTTGGCAAGGAAAATCACGAAATCACTCCGAAGAATTACGCAAGACTAGCTACGATATCACGCGACTGCAGAAGCATGCCCATGCAATTGCATTCACGAGGCTGTGCGTATCGGATCATCATTTGCAAAAAAAAAAAAAAAAAAAAAAAAAAAACACAATAACATTTTCCCTATAAATTATCGTGGTGTACTAAGTAATAAGAATTTTATGATTGAATACTTTGGAAACGACAAGACTAAGAGGAAAGGCAAAACACCCTCGATAACCTAGTTATGAAATTTTTCTATTCAGCGCAAGTACAATGAGAGTTTCCTCTCCGACGCGTCCTTTGCGTCCCCTCGATCGGAAGTAAGAAATGAAATAAGCGTCATCAGCTGTTTGAATCGACAGCTTAGCACCCACCTTTCTCGGACGGCTGGGAGTTCTCGTCGAAAACCTCCCGGCAGACGACCGTAGATACACTGTCCTGGGAGATGCTCATCTTGACTTCCACTCCCTTTCCTCTTCCCCCAGCGCGTCGTTGGCTAAACTACGTTTTTCCACCGAGCAATGAAAGCTCTTCCTATAGTGACCGATGGCGAGCGGGCGCAACTGGCCCGCTCATACCTGCACTGGCACTTTCTTCTTTAGTCTCGGTGCAACCATGTTTCTGGGAAATTTATATTTATTTCTATTGACTGATAGATTCTTGAACGTTTTTGTCGGGTTTGACCGGATGTGCTTTACTGTAGTAATTTTATTTTTATTTTTAATTGTTAAAGCACGCACGGCAGCAATCGCTCTTACGGTGAGCAGAGCGCGCGGTCAATGCTGCACCGTTTCTGACCCTTGCGGGAAGGGAGGAAACAGGAGAGCCCCTACTCCGTAGGGGTGGCCGAGGGTGTGTTATTGCTCGGGGCTTTATAGATGCGAGCGAGCCTGGCGCCGCGGAGTCGGAGGGTCGGACAAGCTTTGACGTTGAGGTTGAGTGAGCTTTTGTTGGTTAGTGCGTTGGTACGTAGGGGAGCGACTCATGGTTGCGTGGGAGACTATTGCAGCGAGTTTCTTTAGCGACGGTAGGTGTGGCAGTTGAGCAGTGGATGGTACATACATACCGAGAAAAGGTAGATGGGGAAACTTTGTGGACGAGGGCTGGTGAGGGTGGTCTCTTTTGTTGTCAGATTTTACAGGAAATGCATTTTTGTGTTTAAATCGGCGGCTCTCTAAAGCATCTGAAAAAAAACAGGATATTATTTTTCAAATAAATTAACGAACGTATATTATTCGGAGGTCTAGTTTCTAACGATCAATCATAAAAAAACTTCAATAGCTTTTTTTAAAAGATGAAAAATAATTAGTAAGCAGCATACACATTCTTCTCTCTTTTTCAATGAAAGAATGTTATGAATTTTCGGAAATACAGATTTTGATGGCATATTATTATCACTACAAAGTTTTTTCCCCCATTTTTTTCACACTTTTCTTAGACAACACGAGCCTACATCTTCTGTTTCCCACATGAGCCTACGGTAAAAGACTTCTAACTGCATAGTTCCATGTATGTAAAAATCGTTTGTTACTCAATGTTAAAAAATTTACCTGATTTCTCCACACTGTAAATAATAATCATATTTTATATTTTGGCTGTACTCTCTGTGCAAAGTAGCAAAAATTAAGTATTTAGATTGGAAATCTGTAACAACGCCATACATTGTATTCGACTGCATTGTTACCTTGCTAGGTCCTCTTAAGAGTTGGACTTCCGATCGGGATGATTTTGGATTTTAAATGTTCTTACCAAGATATTGAAATAGTTGTTATAAGCTACATTTTTGAATGTTTTTAAGAAACATTTGATTATAATATAGAATGATATAGTTGATCATCTTTCTATGAATTTTACTAGAAAATTGTGAAAATTTCTTTTTCATAAATGTAATAGTCTCCAATAAACACTATGAAATTTTACACTCATATTTTTACGGGATGGAATGGAATGCGGTTAAATTGTATTTTTTATTTCAAGTTTACCAATTCATAACAACGTTTCGCTGGAATAGTGTGCCAATTTCATCAGGGATAAATTAAACTAAAACAGAAAGAAGCAATAAACTTACTGCATAAAACAGGTAATTTTGTACAGAAAACTGATAATTTTTATCTCAAGAGTACAAAATTTATTTCGTGTGAACTCCTTTCACTCGTCAACGCTGTACAAGTTTTAATTGATTAACTGTTGCTATAATAACAGTATGGTCCACTTCTACAGGTACAAATCAAAATAAACACGTTTGATGATAATTCAAATAAAGGTATCTAACTTATAAATTACAGTCAATGAAATGTTACATTGTAAAATCATCCAAACAGTGGAATATCACCGCTTGGGACGAAAGAAGGCCCTATTTTGGATTTTCTGTGAGAAAGGTCCCATTTTGGATTTTTCCTAAGAAAGGACTATTTCAGAGTTGAGAAAGGGCCTATTTTAGCCCAATGGAAACGATAAAAATTGTGTTTGTGTTCAATTACCAATCAATACCTCTCTATTTGACTGTAATAATTTTTTCCATTTAGAAATCTCTCAACAAATTTTTTATTTTTTGTCTATTTTGCTTCCTTTTCAAGATACGGCGTATTTTCAAATATTTTTATAAAGTCACAATAACGAACCATTGAATAAAAAATAGTTTTGAAAACATCAGGCTGACAGCTCAACTGATGTTTAAAAAAAAAATTGGTATCCCAAAAGGTCACGTGACCCCCGCGGTACATGTAGTCAATTGGGGGAAAAATAAGACAGGCTTTATGGGGAATATCTGTATTTATTTTTTTTACTGCACTTTCAACGATTGTAATAAAATGAAAGCCTTTGAATAAAATTACAATCGTTGAAAGTGCTGTAAAAAAAATAAATACAGATTTTCCCCATAAGGCTTGTTTTATTTTTCCCCAACTGGATGTATACATCGTGGGGATCACAAAATCCTTCAGGATCACAATGCATTATTCTACTTAGTTAGTGTAGTGAAATTAAGTAGCTAGCGTAGAACATTATTTATTACAAACGAAAATGCAAAAAGTGTTAGGAGTTAAAAAAAAATACCCAAGTTAGAAATATTAGTTTTCGTCACACGGGCACGAAAAACCCCTTGTGATTGATCTGGTTGGGATGCACATCAATGGTGAACTCCAATTTTTTTACCGTGGGTACAGTAAGCGTCCAAATCTTTAAAAGCTCCAAAGATAGAAAAAAATATTGGAAAATAAGTACTGATTTTAAACTTTTGCCTAAGTCAAATGAAAGCACTTCAGTGTTTACTAAAGCCGAAAACAAATGGGAACGATAATATCGTTATGCATCGAAAGTTGATAACATATAATTTAGTGTACAGCTAAAATCTGGAAGTATTTTATATCTTTTCCGGAAATATTGTAGATTGGAAATAATTATATGCCAAAGTTTAAACGAGTTGGACGTTTTTCCTAATACTAATACCGGTACAACAAATGTGAAAACAAAGTAGAATTTCTAAGCTTTGGTTGAACTTGCGTGAAAAAATTGTGAGCTGTCATAATTTTGAATGCTTTTTGACTAAGTAGTAGTTATATTCTAAAATAGTAAAAACATTACTCTTGAGCACATGAAAAATGCGAATTCTAGTTAAACTTTTACTTTCTCGTATAATTTAATTTTTGATGAATGATATTTTGAGGTGGTCCCCTTTAATCTGATTTACCAATGTTATAAAATGAAATGAATTATTCCTTGAGATCCCATGAGTTGGACTGAATTTTTTTTCGAATTTGTAGTTCATTTAAAGAAAAGAAAACTGAAGTTAAACATAAAGAAACAGAAATATGAACAAAAACATGAACAAGCCCCTCCTCGCTTCATGGTATGTCTTATGGGTGTTTTCCATCGACTGCATGTAGTGAGAAGCCTTTCCACCAAATTTCTTCACAATTTTCTACCGTTTCACATAAAAATGTGAAATTTGCTACACGTACTCTTGAAATGTGAAAAAATAATGGAAGCATCAAAATTTTGACTACACGAAAAAAATTTTCAAACTTTGGCCAAGGGTTATAAGGAAACCAGAGCACCCGAAAAATACCCTCAAATTTTTTGGTAATATTTTACCTTTATAATTTAAGACATGTGTCGATATGACCTCGAATAAAAAAAAAAGAGGAAAATAAGGGTAAAGTTACTCACTGAAGGAGATTTTGTGTCTCTTTATCTACCTTAGTAATTTCCTGTTTTACAACACAAAGAGTCCTATAGAGGTGTTGAAATTTTGGCTCAGCCAATCATCAAATCAGCTGTAGAGTTTTAAACTTAGCCATGATTGGCTGAGCTATAGTTCCATGTGTTCGTAGGTTTTTTTTTTATTTTATGGAACAAAAAGCTGTTCAGGTAAGGGAAGTGTTTGGATTGTCTAATCAAAACCTTTTCAAACAATTGCTTGTGTTATAATATATTTACTCGCCTTGAGCTTAGTTATTCACGTCTTTATCCTCTACATGTACTTAAAAATGGCGCTTACGAGCCTTGAACATCGCTTAGCTACGCCTCTTTGTCTAATCTCAGTACATGTTACATTACATTTTAAATGAAAATTATTGTCGTCTCAGGATATAAATACGTGCTGCTTTGTGAAATAGTCTCTTTTCAGCTAGAGCTTTCAGCTCAACTGTTAGGAGTTAAGGCATTTGGAGAAAACTTATCTTCAAGATTGCTGATGATATTTTGAAAATAGTTAAGAGCATTGATTTGCCTTCATTTAACTCGAGTAACACGTTAGAAGTACATGCCACAATAAGCTTTTCAATCAGTCAAGGTAAGATAACTTTTTAAATATTAATAGCATGAAAAATTAAATAAGATATGCTTTTTCCATATATTTAACAATTTTTTACAGCTTGTTCTTTACTACTCATACAAACATACGATTTTTTACTCTTAAGGTGTCAGTTTCTGTGAAAATGTTGACCTTAGCCCTATTGTTCTTTACTTTTTTCCTATGTGCTGTCTGATCTGATCTTAGTGTAATCTAATCAGTCTGCCCTTATTGAGTCTTACTTGCAAAGTTACGAAAAAAAAAATACATGAAAGAAAGAGGCGATGCCTATAAATAGTTAATAAATCTGTTTTTTTTTTTTGTGAACTTATGACTCGTAATTTATATGAAAATTTTACAGAATGTAATATCAAGGTCATTGATATCAAAAGTAAATTTATTTCAAAAAGTCTTAAAAACTGTTGAATATTTAGAAGGAATTATTAGAGCCTTATTCGCTTGGAAGTAAAATTTTTGTTGTAATTTTTTCGAAACATTTATCAGCTATGCACGTGAGCACTGAAATACGGAAAATATTTCATTAGATGTATGATAATACCACACGTATATTCTTACCAAACATTTCGGGTAGTGCAGAAATGTTTTTTCCTTACTAAGAAATAGTTACATAACCGGTTGTGACAAAACAAAGATTTCCACATCGTTTCTTTGTTATCTATATTTTTCTTATGCAAAACGTGAGACAATGTTTTTTTTTCTTACGAAAATTTGAAACTAAGTTCTTTTCAGACACATGGTCACAACATCTGTTTTAAATATTTTCGCTTTTTTATGAGATTTTTTCATACTTTTGAGTCTCTTTTAAAAAACAGGTTTTCTAATTGTGAATAATGTATCCTTGTTTTTTCCTCATATGAATAATTTATAAACAATTTTTTATTTGACTGCGGAATATACAGTAAAGGAAACACTTTGCTATTTTGAAAAGAACGACTACAGTATATCTGTAAGGCTTAGTAGCAGATTTCAGGAGAAGAAAATTAGAAAGATTTCCAATTGTAATTTAAATTTGCTTAGCAGTAGGCACACATCCTATATCTAAATTTTAAATAGTTACACATAGAAAATCGACGATCGCAAATAAACGATCGGTGCAGTTTACTGTAAAACTTTGCTGTTACTTCTGAAAAAACAAATATTCATATGGCGTCTTTTTGTTCAAGTCTCTCGTCTGAATAAGGATCATCCCAGCTATGCTTTTCGGCATATTCCTCGTAGTAGTCTTTGGGGCTGTGGCGCTCGTGCTGTTTCGTTCCTACGCAAGATACAAGCTAAACTACTGGAACCGGCGAGGTGTCGAGCAATTGCCAAACGCTGACCTAGTGTTTGGCCACATCAAGGATGGCGTGCTCTTCCGCACTGCCCCAGGATGGCACATGGGTGTACTCCACAACTCCACCATCAATAAGGATGCACCTTTTGTTGGATTTTACATCTTCCACAAGCCATGTCTGCTACTTCGTGATCCCAACATCATTAAGGATGTCATGATTCGAAGATTCGATAACTTCACAGATCGCCATTATGCAGGTACCCAGCAGATGGACAGTTTGGGTATGACCAATCTATTCGGTCTCAAGAATCCAACCTGGAAATACCTGAGATCTAAGATCACTCCCACACTCAGTGGCAACAAACTAAGGCAAATGCTGCCTCTGTTGATGCAGACAGCCAAGACTATGATGAACTATCTAAAGGAGCAAACCAATAAGTCAAACGAACAGGCAGTGATTGATGCCCAGGAATTAAGTTATAAGTACACCACTGATGCCACTGCCAATATCGCTCTTGGTATCACAGTTGACTCGTTCCATGATCCTAATGAGTACACCAAATTCGGTAACGATTGTTCTTCTATTTCTTACACTTGTAAAGGCTTAGGGTTGATTTTAAGTTTGATATTAAGAAACAACTAAACACATAATTTTATTAAATGTAACTGAAAATAAACCCTTATAGTGATTATTATCAATGTAGAAAAATCTGAACTTCAAACTTATCTCAAATTTAATAAATATAAAACAAAATTTTTTATTTTCAAGCCCTTAATCCTGATTAAGAACCTAGTGTTATTAAAAATAATATCACATTCTAAAGGTTCATAACTCATATTGATCCTGTAATCCATATTAATTTAATTTAGAGCTGAGGATATAAGAACTGTATTCTTTAATTACTTCTAGGTCGTAGTTACTTCTATTTACGTAAAGAAACTATTATTTGAGGAAAAATGTAAAGCATATAATTCCTAATATACTTGCATGGATTATAATTGTAGTGTGTATAATTTTGGATTGGAATTTTACTCCGAAGATGTTGAGTTTGTTTTGAGTTGAAAAAAGGATTTTTTGGAATGAATTACACCTAGAAAATATTTGTACTAATATAAGGACATGAATACAAAGTGGCAAACCAAGACTGTTGTATAGAAACTTGACCTGACATAATCGTTTTCTGAAAATTGGTCCAAGCAACGTTGGTTTACCATCCAGTTTTTAATTTATTGCTACAACGTAAAATAAGATTTTGAATGAACTTAAACCTTTTAAGTAGTCTGAATTATTAACATTATTTTCCTTTTTTTAGAATATGACTTCTTTCACGGATTTAAACGGATGGTTGCTTTGGTCAACCTATTTTTCATGCCAGAAATAGCTACAATAATCGGACCTCGTCTTTTGTTGAGCAAATCCTTAGTAAGGACAATACTGCGGAAAAGTCTTAAAAATCGCGAAGAAACTGATAATAAAAGAGGTGACTTTATCGATATACTTATTGAACTGAAGAACGGCGAACAAAATCCTATTTACAGTGAGTAATTTATTTTATATAATTTTTTTTTAAATACAACAATTATTAAACATTGTATAATTAATAATTATTGTGCTGTATGGAATGTGTAATTAGATGTATAACCAATGAAATTTTTACAATTCCAGAAATTGAGGGTGACAATTTAGTAAATCTAACAGGTACTTACATTTCTGGCTTCGAATCAAGCTCTAATTCCGTCTCTTTTACACTTATGGAGCTGGCAGAAAATCCTGAGTATCAAGACAAGGCACGTGAGGACATAGAACGTGCAATCAAGGAGCACGGCTTGACCTACAGTGGATTTAACGACATGAAATACTTAGATCAGTGTATATACGAATCTGCTAGACTGCACCCGCCTGTACCAACTGTTGATCGCCTAACCAAAGAAGACTACGAGGTTAGCCACTTATTTATGATGAGTTTTCAAAAAATATCAGGTGCCAATACAAAAATCAATTTATCTCTATGCTATCAATACCATGTTGCATGAGCAACAATCAAAATTGGGAAAAAAAAGTTTTGGGGCAATACTATGTTGATTTTTGGTTAGACTTGACCTGAGCTCAAAATACATTGATTGAAGGGATCACTTGAATAACAAAAAATACACATTTCCGCCCTCGGGTGGTTTTGGGAGGCTGGTACTTCCTCGGGCGAAAAAGCAGTTTTCCGGAGCTCGTTTGGAAAGTCTCCCTTACGAACCTCGTTACGTCCCTTGCCTTCGGCTCGGGCCGCAAACCTCTCGGTTCGCAAACAGAGACTTTTCAAACTCGTAGGAAAACTACCATTTAATTGTAGCAAAATATACTCTATTTAATAAAATTGGCTGCCATACGGGTAAATGTATAAGATTGTAGTTAGAATTTGAAATTTCAAAGAGTTATTATTAAAAAATGGATAAGTTGATAAAATTTTAAATCTCAAATTCTGAATAGAAATTTTCGCACTTTTTACAGTAGGTATTACTTTGCGGTAAACAAACCAATCATAGCATCCTTTGGTAGATATCAAATAACAAACAAATTATGGTTAGATATTTTTTTAATATGGTACCAAAAAAAAGATACACTAAAAGTTAAAAGAGAAAATCTAATCAATTTTTAGCATTTGTGTAGTAACAAACAGAGCTGGTGCGTTTATTCTCTAACCTATCTTTCTACGTAATCTGGTCAGGATAAAAAGCAACTTTAACCATTTCAACAAGTTTTGTAGTAGTTAACAAAAAATTTTATATCACGTTCTCCATCTACCTGTCCTTACTTGTTAGTTAATACAATGCTTATATTTTTTAGGTCAGAGGAAAATTGGTATTAGTTCAAGGGACCAAGAAAAATCATNAGAGAAAGAGAGAGAGAGAGAGAGAGAGAGAGAGAGAGATAGAGGACTTTGGATCGAAAAAAAATACATTTTGCGATTTATTCAAAAGTTAACAGAAAGTGATATCAATTTAACTTATTTTATAGTTCCTTCAACATAAACGTCTTCTTAAAACTATATGCAATTATGTAACGTATCGTTTAAAATTCATCCAGATTTTTTTCTCAAGCGTTTTTGACAAGAAAAGTAGTTTTGAAGATTATTAGTAAATTTTTATTAATAAGCTTTTTTTAAAAAGCTTTTTGGCGGATATCTTAAAAACACATGTAGGATGATTTGGAGATGAAAGAAATCTAACGTTTTTAATAAAATAATACGAACTGAAAGCAAATTTTGATTTATATTAAAAAAAAAACAATATCTAACTGTACTCAAGTAATCGATTTTGATCATTAATTTTGTATTCATTACTAATTTTGAATTAATATTTTTAGTAGAAACTTATGTACTTAGTACTTATAATTTTAAGCTTACTTACTCAGTATAATTTCGATCATCAAAACTTCTGAGAGGTTTGTTTTATTGGTAGTAGTATCAATTTTTTTTAAACTTTTGGGGCACTCGCTCCTCAGCCACGATTGACTTGTGATTCGAGATATTTCTTTATACCTTCGACATTGAACCATCACCAACCATACTTAGTTTTTTCTCCTATAACAGCTGATAAATGTACACTAAAAAATTTTTATCATGTGTACTTGCTAATGAGTTTAACCAATGGAATTAGAAGTTTATTTTGGACTTATAAATCTATAATAAATATTTGTAAGACGTCTAGGGTTTGGAGAGGTAACTTAGGTAATATGTTGTAATCTTATTTATTTATTGGAACATCGTCATAATTTTTTTTTTTTTTTTTTACTTATGAAAAATGCAGTTTTTATCCTCTTTGTTAGTTTTTCTTTAGCTCGACAGGCTTTTTTATTACAGAAAGGCGAAAAATAAATAATGACTATTGCAACTTATGAGCCAAGATAAATATCCAGAAGTATATACAACACAAAAGCTAATGTATACTTACCAATGTACACAAAAGCTAGTACTTGTTGATACTTACAATAATATTTTCAGCTGACTTTGTTTTACAACAATTAATACTTTCGGTTGTTACTTTACACGTGTTACAACGTTTACTTAAGAAAATAACAGACATGCGATGGAAATGTCTCAAGGTCAACTATCTATGAATCAGTAAGAACAAGATTATAAAAGCATATTGGAGTTTTAAACTAATTAATGAAATATGTTTCAACTTATTTTCATAAACATATTTATGAAGAATTCTTCGGCATCAAGTTTTTCTACTTCTTACGATGTATTTGATTTTAAGCTTAAATGCATCTTGAAGATCTATTTAGTCATATCTTACAGATAATTTTGGAAAAAAACAACGTTTTTACCCTGACAATTCGGGGTATTTTAAAGATATTTTTTTAAATCTCATATTCAGGTAAATAAAACTTGATCACGCAAAGCTCTTCAAAAAAATCTCTTAAGACAGCTTTAAACATATTTGATTGATCGATTTGAAAATTAAAATATACTTTTGTAACGTTATTATCATTCATTTATCCGAAAATAATATTGAAACATAACAAATCTTTTATTTGAATGTTATCTAATAAACCAAACTGACAAATATTCTTTTGAGTATCAAGTTCTAGCTTTTACGTACATTGTATAGTACAAACAAACTTTTAAAATTTATATACCACTGGGAGTTTACCTCATATTGTAAATGACGATGTATATTAATTACATTTTTCTTTCGTGTTATACAAAAGTCTGTCAAAGTGAATAAAAAATAGAACAAGGATGGGTACTTTTGTTAATAAAACAAGCATCTTAAAAGCATTTGTGATGAAAATCATACCAAGTTAATTTTGATTTCTAAGTACTAACCATACAAGCTTCTTATAAAAAATTAGTAAAAAAAATAGTAATAACCACAAAATGAGATACAAAGTTAATGATGGTACTTAATCAATTATAGTTTTTCATCAGATCATTATCATACTTTAATAACAAATTAAAATTTTCTTTATTTTTTTTTGGTTCAGATAACTATACTACAAACGTAACTCACGAAAAAGAAAATTTTTTTTCTATGAATTACACTTTGAAAAATAATGTATTAAACTGTATTTTGAAAAAGTAAATCATTTAAAAAATATGTTTGATTTCTATAAG
>NW_019379549.1:5230-86275 GCF_000648655.2 Copidosoma floridanum
CATAAAAATAATATGTCATAAATATTTTTGTACTGTAAAAATGTTTATTTTGGAAGAATATTAACTAACAACATCAAGGTTCTTTTTTTAATAAACTCTTTTTTTATTTATTTTTCCACATCACTCAGGAGGCAAATAGATGGACTTTATACATAGGAATAATTATTAACCATTTCATTTATACAACTAAGAGTACGATAAAAAAGCAATTCATATTCATTGTATTTCAATTTATTAGTAAGTATAAAGTACTTAGTACGCTAAGTTTTTTTTGTTAGCATTTATGATAAACTATGTGTAAGACATTAATTTTTTATGTGTATGTATTGTGTTATTTTTTAGGTGTGTTAGTAAAACAAATACATACATAAATTCAAGCTACATTTATTTTATCATTATAACAAACCGTGGAAGTTCCGGATTATAAAAAAATTAACATACTTGTATCATCGTATAAATTAAAATGTTTGTTAATAAATATTAATTATTATTAAAACATAGCAACGACATGGTATTTGGTACAAAAATAAAAGTATGAAATTTTTATAGTTAGGAAATCGGCGATGAAAGTATACAACGATTTTTGTCATTACAGAATTTCTAGTATGAAATTAAAGGCTGCCCTGTCCTTTAATTTCGTAAGATTAATTTTTGACCAAAATCCAAAAATTTTCAAGATTAATGTCAAAGTTATAATTTGCATGAAAAAATTTTGTAATGTAAGCATTTCAATTATTTTTGAAGCCAGAATTTGAAAAAACAGTATTTGAATATATCAGTTTTTTTATGCTTTCACTTGTTAAAATTATAATTTTCAGGATGCATTCTATATATTTTAAGAACTTAATTCCTGAGAGAAAAAAAAATTATAAGAAATAAACTTTGACACACAAATAATAAAATTGTTAACAATGAAAAATTACTTACCATACAATGTTTTCAATGTTTGCTTAGTTCTCCGAATCATTTCGTGTACATACATTTTCAGGACTTTTACATCTGAATACCAAAACGTATACTTAACCATACGAAAACAAAGAACTTTTATAGTGAAATCCTAATTTATCAAAACTTTGACCTTGTGATTTATCGATTGTCATGGAAAAGGCTAGAACCATTGGAAATTTTTTTCTGTGTATAACAAACGGTAAAGATGAATTACAACCGGTATTTTCCGTAACTCTAGAAATAAAAACTTTGTCACCACATGTTTTACCAGTTATTATTTCTGATTCTAAATCATATATAAAAATTTTTTTTTAATCGATAGAGAAAACATTTTGGATATTGAAAATATGGTTTGAAAAAAAATTTTTGATTATAAGTTATAATGTATCTAATAATAACAACATCATTTGAATGTTTTTTAGGTATGGGCAAAATTTATTACCTAACAATATATGACGAGAATGTACATTATGATTATTTTTTGTACCAATTTCAATATTAATTCAAAACAGAATAGGAATTGACTAAGTCTACGTGATTTAATGGGGCTGAATAAGTTGACTCATAAAATATCTCATCTTAATGCGGAACTTCCACGGTTTGTTATAATGATAAAATAAATGTAGCTTGAATTTATGTATGTATTTGTTTTACTAACACACCTAAAAAATAACACAATACATACACATAAAAAATTAATGTCTTACACATAGTTTATCATAAATGCTAACAAAAAAAACTTAGCGTACTAAGTACTTTATACTTACTAATAAATTGAAATACAATGAATATGAATTGCTTTTTTATCGTACTCTTAGTTGTATAAATGAAATGGTTAATAATTATTCCTATGTATAAAGTCCATCTATTTGCCTCCTGAGTGATGTGGAAAAATAAATAAAAAAAGAGTTTATTAAAAAAAGAACCTTGATGTTGTTAGTTAATATTCTTCCAAAATAAACATTTTTACAGTACAAAAATATTTATGACATATTATTTTTATGTTGTTTTAAATTGTATTTTCATTGAAAGACTTTGAGTAAGACATGAATAAATAAATAATCTTTAAACTACCAATATAAATGGTTTTATATGGTAAAACATTGCTTTAAATGCCCACACAGTTAACTACATAATTTAACAGTAAACTGTATAATTAAATATATAATTATAATAACACTTTGCGCAACAACCCCTTATAAATCAATTATAACTTTAAATTTCTTCTTGACGATGAGATAATTCATGTCGATGAGACAGTTTTATTTCTAAGTGATTTAATAATGAAGCAGTTTAAGAACAATATATTAATCCACATACGATACGTACACGTCTGTATACACATCAAGGTCCGAGAAAGACTGTATGATCTCTATCAGGTTTTTCAAAAGTAGTGTGGGGGATCGTAGGGGTCACGAAAAAATGCGTGGGTGGTTGGTAGGGGGGATGTGGGGGGTGAATGGGAGGCTGTGAAAGTTTGTGTGGAATGCCCCTCTGAGATAACTTTATTATATATATATATATATATATATATATATATATATGTATATATAAATGATAAAAGATCAAATACCTAGTGTTATTCTCCTTGGTTGTAAAATGTAAGTTGAGATATTGCTTTTTTTCCGGTATTATACTTCATTGGTGTCAATTCGTCGTCCGGTGGCTTTTTTTCTATTTATAGCCTCTTCAGGTGAATTTTTTGAATAAATTCAATCTCTTTTATTGTATTCGACTTGTTTTTAATTGATTTATTTTCTATTTGATTTGGGTACAAATTTCTCGTACAAAGTGATAAAGAAAAGAAAAGAACAGAAAGTCACTCTTTTACAGAAATGTTTAGCCAGTTACTTGTCTAATTAAGTACTGCTTTCGATGAGCGGCAGCGGGCTTCTAACTAAAACGCCGCGCAAAGATTTGCACCTTACGCGAAGATTTAGTTAAAACTTCTTTGTCTTAAATGCTATGGGGCCAGTACTTGCTGACTTCAAGTGCTTAGGCTTAACGGCTTGCTTCGGTTGTCACTTGACACTTCCGAAAGCCACGAAGTACACTGTCAGCTTTGTTAGGTGACGACTTTCTTTAAGTTTGACTCTTTTAAGAGTCTTAAAATTTTATCATTAAGGGAATAAATATAATATAAAATAGAATAAAAAATAAAAAATTTATTTATTTACGCACGTCGTCACTTAACAGTGAAATTTCTAAGGAAGATTGTATCGTCATGGTACCATTTAAACTGTGAAAATAGTTTTAAATGATTTTTATTATAAAAAAAACGTTTAAGAAAGTACAATTTATGGGGAATAAGTTATTAAAGTATTTTGTATAAGGCCTTACTGACGACCATAAAAATAGTGCTTTTTTATACTTAAACAAAATTTTTTACTGTGATTTGTCCTAAAAAAAATTGATACGGACATCTTAAAAAATGTTGACATGATTTAACTTAACAAAAGACTATTTAAATTATTTCTTACCATAGGCACAAGGTGCAACTACTGCTTTGCTTTAGGGCAGAAAAATACTTTGGGCCTGGAAGAACCTTAACTGGACACTAGGCGCTAATGTTGCCCACCAGTGAAAATTGCACTTTGTGCTCGAGGTAAGAGAAACAAGATATGCAACTTGGGCACAAACATACAGCAATCGCATTCTCTGGGTGCTCATATGTGTACTGTGTGCCTTGGTGACGTAATATACCATTTTTTTTGAAATTTAAGTAAGATGAAAAATATATTTTCCAAAAGATCATGAGATCTGTTAAAAATTTCGAATTGATGGTCAAGGAGGATTTGGAACTATTTTTGTATAAATCATTGATTAGAAATCTCAGTTTACTGGACGGAACTATTTTATCTATGACATGAACAGGCGTCATGTCTATTCTACTTTTTAAGGGAATGACCAGTTACCAAAATTTGAGATTATCTTTAGATTTGAGGACAGTTGTAAGTGCTATCATTTGATTACTATTTGATTGAAAAAAAAAAATCACGGGAAACTCATGTTATTATTCAAAACAAAGCTTTGATGACACAAAAATGCAATAGAAATTATTAATTGTACTTTACTAAACTTATATAATAATAATGTCTTGTTTATCAATAGATTGATAATTTTAGGTTGTGATTTTCTTTTAATTCTTTCTATCGCAAGGAATATGAACAAAGATACAATAATAAAAAAAATATCAAATGTTCAAATCTAGTACTTTTTAAGTACCTTCAAATTTAAAACTGAAATACGTTCAATCATGAATAATTTTTTGTATTGTTATGAAAACTTGGGAAAAGTAAAATTAATTAATTTAAAATTTAAGAAAAATGAGAAACCCATGATGTTTGCTCTTAACTTCTCAGTGATATTGATAAATCAGATGTTCATAACGAAATTTTCGCATTTCACAATGAATATACACATTTCTGAATAACACAATATGAATAACAATGACTAGAGAAAGTACAACTTATTACAACCTAAATGCTGCGTCTCATAAAGTAGCTGACAGAATTAATGATAATATTTATTCAAATTTTTTAACTCAATATTCAAACTTAATTCGAGAAGGTCTTCTGTCTCACTAACTAAAGTTAAGAAAAAATACTATTGTTATGTTGTTAAAAAATTTATACATTTTAAAATGATTGTGATGGAACGAGACAGAAAATAATTAAATTATTTAAGTATAATATCGAGGCTCAAATAATTACTAATAAAAAAATTGAAAATAAAGTTGTTATTCGAAGAAAAATTTTTAACATAGGTATTTTATCTTCTTTACTTTTTGTGTTTTATAGAAAATACTTTCCTTCAGTATTAGCCAATTTCAATGCTCTGTCTTATTAGCAAGTAGTTAAAAAACACTTGTTTTTGTTAATAACTTAAAAAATTTTCTTACTACTATTTTAGAAAACGACTATACATTACCGTCATTTGTAAAGTTGGAGGGTTCGTGGAGGGTCCAAATGAAATATGTGGTAGGGCAAAGAGAGTCTAAAGCATTGGATAGTATTGGGGCGGTTCATTATACTTTAAATGAGATGCAAGCATATTTTTAGCTTAATTTTTTAGGTGTGTGGAACAGAGGGACAAATTTTGTGCAGCCCCACACAGATTATAAGAAGATTTAGGAACTATCATTTAAACTACATAAAGGACCGGGGGTTGGTGCATGAATACACAAGTAGGGCCGTGTACCTATCGCTGTTCGTGCGAAAAACTTTTATTATTTATACTATAATTAAATGGTAATATTTTATATAACTCATTTTTTTCCTAAGCTCTTTTTATTAATCACACTTCCATTTATACAAAAAAATTATTTAATTTAACAACTGAGCTTGCTTTGGTTTTTGATCGAATACATTTACGTTATCAAAAAAGTAAAAATATTGAGTACCAACGAAAATCATATTCAAGTCACAAGAAATATCCTTTTGTTAAGCCTTCCATTAGTTGCACCACAGATGGATTCATTTTTTTATCTCCCTGATCCTTTTGTGACCACAGAAAATGATGCAAGCATCATGTAGAAAGTTATAAATGATCTAAATGGTATAAGAACTATCATGAGAAAAGATGATATTTGAATTGTGGATAGAGGTTTTACGGATGTGGTAGTTTTGTACTTTAACACCTAAGCTTGCTGTCCATATTGATCACTATAAATTTCACCGCAATGTCTCTCGAGGTTTTTATTGCGGATTTGATAAATGCACGAAAAGTTGAGAAAAAAAAAAAAAAAAAAAAAAAAAAAAAAAAAAAAAAAAAAATTGAAAATTCACCTGATACGTTATCAGCAAAAACGATTTACACAGAATTATGTAGCAAAAAAAACTTCTGCCGTTAGCGATCTGGGAAAACTTGTTTGCTCTATTGGTATTTGTCAGAAGGAACACAACAACTATTCGGAGCTCATTAAATATTTAAAAATTTACATAAAAAATAACTCGGAAGTGACTTGTCCACATCTTGGATGCATAAAAACAAATTAAAAATTCAATCTTTCACAGGGCATTTAACTAGATCTCACAGATTCCAAACAATAATGAAGATTAACAAGAAAAAATCGTATAAAGTTGTTGATTAAAAGTGCGATTCTAATGTATGTGATAGTGAAGTTAATATGGAAGTAAAAAATATTGATATGGACGATTGCGATTCAGCGCATCATGATAATGATAAAATTGAATGATAATGTTAAAAAACTAGTACTACTGTATCCCTGTATTAGTTTCAGGTCCTCATAAAAAAATTATTTTTTAATTAAACGTTCAGCACAAACTCGATTTTCATTTGGAATAAAGATCTCCATTTCTTTGAAACATTGCAGTTTTGCAGTTAATGGTACAAGCGTTAAGTTATTCTTATTTCTGCAGATACAACGTGTTACATAAGAAATGAAAGTTCTTTGAAGGGGCGACTCTATAATAAGTATTTTTTCCTTAGGTGTTTTTACTGCTATGTCAAAGATGCTTTTTGAGCTCTGATTACTAGACATTTCCAAGCTTGACTGAGTGTTAATTGACTGACGTCCATCACTAGTTCAAGATTCTACCTCCACTGTAGGTTTTTGTGTACCAAAAAAAAAAAAAAACACGTCTTCTACACTTAACGCGGAGTTTAAATCCAATTTTAATATTATCCTTATTCAACTGCTCACGAACGGTTTTGACTTTACTACCTGAAGTAATGGTTTTGATCTGGGCTAATATTCTACTGAGATTTCACTTCATGCAATCACAGCATTGATCAGTTGTATTAATATTCATTTATGTTTAATGCAAAAATTGAAATGTCAATTATTTAAGATTTATTAAAAAATTATAGAAACTATTACAAAAAAGCTGATTTAAAAAGAAAATTATTTGTGTAATAATAGATCTTTTAAAAAGTTACAAAACCATTATGTAATTATCTTGATCTTGACTCTTGATAACATTTTGCTTGCAGAAAGCTAAGAGACACCTAATGATTGTAGTCTCATACAATTACTTGTCTCACTGACGCACAATGGGGCCAATCAAGAAAAAAATGTTTAAACCCATCTACAGTTCTCAATTATGAACCGATGTCCAATTTTCTTCTCACAGTGCTTTGTATATGTACAATCTGTAGCCAAAGACAACTGTTAGAAAATAATAACTAGTTGAATGAAGAAAAGCATGAAAAAAACTCTGTTGATTACGGCTGATTGCACGTGAGTAAAGAGCATTCCTCGACCACACCCTTTCTCCCTGGCAGACTTTTACCTACTAGCACAGTGGTAGTTAGGCCATATACTTCACTCAAAAAACAATTTTTTTTTCCTATCGACTATGTAGTCGAATTATATGCAAGCCGGAGCTAACACGTCTTATACAATTTAATCGTCTAATGTATTTGTCTTATAAATTTCAAAGTCTTTTGTAATTTGATAAAAATTTTACAACAAATTATGATATAATGCATTCAATTAACTTTTTTTTTTGCAAAAAGTATTATTGTTTATAATACTGTTGTTAAAAATTATTTACAACAATCAGTCGACTCACTTCTCGGATGTATAATCACAAAATTAGTGTTCAGGAGATCAAAATACATGAGTAAGCCTGTGCAAGAATTTAAATACGAGATATCTTATTTACTGTCACCGTCGCCTGGACTACTAAATTAAAGGATATTAAATACTAAAAACATACACCATTGAGGGCATGTTTCATCAAATAAGTGCATTTAAAATGCTAAAAACGTTTAATAACACTAAAGTATAGTGTTCAAGTAAACGTTTAAGCCTTCGTGAGTTCCAAAAAATTATCAAATGAATGTGTAACATGAAATTCAAAGTTGTGAAATGGTACATCACGTCACTAGGGCACGAAGTACAAACATGAGTTCCCGGAGAGCGCGATTGTTGTATGTTGGTGCCCGAGTCGCGTATAATGTTTTTCTTACCGAGGGCGCAAAGTGCAATTTTGGGCCCGTGGGCACACTTTACGCCCAGTAAATCGCTTTCGGCCTGGAGAGAGCAAAAAACTTTTTGGCCCGTGGGCCCAAAGTGATTCTGAGGGGGCAAAGCAACAGTTGCATTTTAGGCCCATGGTAAGAAAACGTGATTTTTGAGAAGTTGGGAATTTTTAACTCAAAAACTACGCATCGTAAAAAAACTTATGATAATGTTTTTTGCTCAAAATGGTCAAAGAAAACAATAAAAAGTTGTATTTGCTTATTCTAACAAGTTTTTTGTTTGTTAACAGAAGTTGTTAACTTTTTTATCCTTAGAATTTTGACTTTTCACATTTGAAATTCGTTATCAGAGAACTGAAATACATAGGAAAAACCTTGGTAAAAGTGTGGAGGCCCATCGGCTATGTAAACCTACTGGGCCCCCTTAATATATTCCTCGTGTTCTTTATTTATATATTTTTTTTTTTTTATTTCTCCTATTTAAACAAATAAAATTCGTTACTTCCAAGTAAGTATTTTTTTTTTTTTTTTTTCTTTCCTTTTTTTATGTACTGGTACCTATTCTTCTCTTATTTTAAATTTATAATATTAACTATAATTATAACAGTAACGTTGTACAATATAAGGCTCAGCATAGGAAAACAAGTATGGCGGACCAGAATGCAGAACACGTAAGCAACTCGTGCAATTAGAACACATGAACTTGGCGAAGTGAAGCACCTAAAATAAAATTTTTTGTCCCTAAAAAAGACCATATCTGGTCCTTTGCAGCTACGAAGAGAAAAAAAAATTTGAAGTGCAATTTTAACGTTTAAAGACCTGTTGAACAAGTATTTTTAAGGTGACATTTCAGAAATTTATTTTTTTTTAGTTTTACTTTGATTTTACTGCATTTTTTGACGCAAAATTAATATTTACGGCAGTGAAATTCAACAATATTTTCAAATCTTGCAATAAAAATGTTTTTAATTATTTATTTTGCCATGAGTTTTCAGATTATGTACCAAAAAAATGATAAAAGGGCTCGAAAAATCGGTTTTTCCTAATTTTTAGTATGTTCCGGCGCATAAATAATTTTTTAAATACTATAATTCGAGAGAACGAAAAAAAGTCTATTAACAAGTAGAGCCGTTTCTGCTTTTTTTAGCATATACATATTTCCATATTTTTTTTTTCCAATTTGTTATTTTCTGGTGAATTTGTCAATTTCAATCTTGCAGTATATTTTTTAAATTCTTCTTTGCTCAAATTTTTTTGATCCTCTGTATTCCTGTTAGCCCTTGTGCTTTTTTTTCTTAAATCTGCTACCAAGATTTCTTATTTATTTTTTTCTTCCAGCTTCTCCATAATTTGTCCTTCAATCCTTCATTCTAATATTCTTATGTAGCCTTTTTTTCCAATTTATTTATATATTTTGAAACTTCCTGATCGTTCCGACTAGGCTTTACTCTAATCTCCTCTTCTGTTCTTTTGAATTTTCTTTTTATACCTTGCATTAGCTCTTGTACTCCTGTTCCTTGTTTATAAAAACGTCTTTTTCTATTTTTATTTTTCTCTATAGTATCATTATTCTTCTCAGTTCTCTCGTTGCAATTATCCGTTCTGCATCGTATTATTATCTTTTTATTGATTTCCAAGTTTTATATATTTTTTTTTCTTCATGGACTGAATTTGCTTTAATTGTAATTTCTTTTCATTTTTAATAACTTTCTCTTTTATCTATGTCTGATTTTTTTACTTCTTGTGAAAATGGTTGATAATTTTTTGTGTCTTTTCTATTGTTCAACTTGTTTAATCCTCTCCCATTTTTATTGTTTTTCTGTATTTTTGAAGGTATAATTTAAATAACATAAAATCTGTTGATAAGATTCAGCTCGTTTTCCTATTTTTTCCTCTTTGATCTGGTCCAATCATTCTTTATTTCTCTTTACATGATCTATTACGGTTTTTTCTCTGCTGCTGATTTACGTAAACTTCTCTTTTTTTTCCATGCACAATATATAATCCTTCTTCTGGAAATTTTTTATTGGCCATCATCCTTCTGCATTTATAGTTTTATCTTTTGATTGTCTTGTCTTTGATTTCATGCTTTCAATACTGATCTCGTTGATCCATCCACTTTTTTAACCTGTCCTCATGCTCTAAATTCCTGCCTATATCATGCTTTTGATATCTTGTGTTTTTGTTTTCCTTGATGATTTTCTCCGATTCCAATATCTAATCTAGTATTTAGCTTAAATTATCGCAATACTATATTTTTACTCCATATTTTAAATTTGTTGATTTTTATCTTCTTATCTGTTTCTGTACTCATTCCTACTTTTTCTTTACTATTTTTATGTTTCCTCAATACCTGGGCGTACTTAAACTTAAAACTCTTTTGTAACTGACTTTCTAGATCTATTTACTTGATCTTTTTTACCCTTATTTTCACTAACATTATTAAGTGAAAATTACTTGATCACACTCATACTTCACTATCTGTGTTAAAAACTTTTACTCTATTACAAACACATACACTGGAATTATTTGACTTATTTTATTCCTTTTTATAATTTTCTTCTAATTTTTATTATTGTGTCTTCAATAAATGGTACAGTATGTCACTAAGACACTTAGTACAAACATAAGCACCCAAAGGGCGTGGTTGTTGTATGTTGGTATCCGAGTCGCGTATAATATTTTCATTACTTAGGGTGCAGAGTGCAATTTTGCGACCTTGGTCACACTTTGCACCTAGTTACTAACTTTAGGTCCTAGGGCAGAATAGTACTTTATGTCAGGAGTCTGCAAGAAAATTTTCTGCCTGTGGACCCAAAGTGATTGCTAGGGCTCAAAGTGGTAGTTGCACTTTGTGCTCAGGGTAAGTAATAGTAGTTTTCATTGGATGAGTGCCATCGTTTCTGGGGCTATTTTGTAGCAGAGATCCAAAGCGAGGACAAGAAATCGAGAGAGAGAGGGGGGAAAGCTTTGAATAGGCCAGAGAAAAAAAGAGATAGCGTATGAGTATAGAAAGTAAGAGTACACAGAAAGAGGGAGAGAGATAGAGAGGATCAGTTGAGTAGAGTAGCGTGGGATTGTGGACAGAGTGTGAGTGTATGTTAGCGGGGGACTACGATAAGCAGGTGCCCCTCCTGGTCCAACACAAGCAGGAAAAAGTAGACGTACCCTCGTGGCTTTGGTGATGTGAGGTAGAGTTGTTACAGTGCAGTCCAGATGATGACGTGGAGTAAAGTGTATTGTAAAGCGTGTAGTGTACAGAGATACTGTATATTAGTAATGTTAATTGGTTAATAAATATACATAGTTAATGATATCTTTGATGTTGAATCAATAGTTTTTCTCGTGGAACGAGAGAGCTTTTGCGCGAAGTTCTTTTCGTTGGGAGAAGAAACTCAAGATGTAGGAGAAACAAACGTGACGTATCACAGCGAAAATCGCTGACGTTGCTTCGGCACCCCTTTTTATATGCAGGTGCAGTGACAGCGTAACATATTTCGTACAACTGTACTTTTATCTTAAATTATCTTTAAGCTACATAGGTGATTACCATATATTCTGTTTTTATTCTACAGCTCGATCATTTGTGATCTCGCTGTTCAACAATCCTTGCATTATCTTTTCTCTCTTTTAATCTATTAAAATTCTCTTTAGCTTCACTTTAATTGCCTATTTTTAATTACTCCCTACAAACTTTTTCTTTCTTTATCTGTTTACACCTGTATTGTATCATTTGAGTGCTTTTGTTTCTTTAAAACCTTGCACTTTTGCACCAGCTTTCTTCGACTCGTCGACTCTTTTAAAATTTCATAACGAAAGTCACATACAGACATCAACTGAGTATCAATGACTTGTAAAAAAGACATGTTATAACTTATGTGTGAACATCGTTTCTATATTTTCTGTATGAGTATATGATTCATGGTTTACAAAATAATACTATAAAAGTCATAACAACAAGCTTCACAGTGTTCACACCAATTTGTTAATAAAAGTGTTAAATGACATAGTTTTTACAATAATTAAGATATTTATATAAATAAAAGTAGTATTATAAATTTTTTGTATGTAAAAGATAACGTGAAAGTACGAAAACAGTAAGTGGTTCTACAAAATATGT
This sequence comes from Copidosoma floridanum, assembly GCF_000648655.2. Next base: position 17,247 of record NW_019379549.1, read on the forward strand.
TTTTCCAGTTAAAATTACATGATGGTTACAATAGTCCACTGCAGACCTCCAATGAGATACACATGCTTGTTTGTACATACAAACTGTTTTTTTATATAAGTTACGACGCTTCCATATTTACTAGTCTCGAAATGTTTCTTGATAGCCCCCCTTATTTATATTGATAATTATTTCATAGTTTTATACATTACATGTGCACAAATTTTATCTATATAATTCTTACTGATGAACAGCTATTATGCTGTAAGTACAACGAAGTTAATGTTTTAAGCATTTTTATTTGTGAGTGCATCTATCAAACAAATGTAATTATGTGGTAAATTTATTTTTAATTTGTATACTGTATTTTACGGTTATCCTAAAGATGTCAATGAAAGCATTTATAATGCTTTATCAGTTGATAAAGTCGTACATAGTTAAAATTTCTCCGTTTCTTATACATTATTATCCGTATTATTGCTTAAAACAGAATTTATTTAATAAAAAAATTTAAATACTAGGAAGTTAAATGTAGTAAAGTTAGAGAAGACTTTGGAAGACTATTACTTTCAGACTACAAATTTACGATATAATGTAGGAATATATGTATGAATGATTATAAAATATAAATAAAAAATTATGCTTAGTAAATTTAAAAATGCCGAAGTAGTTATTATAGATAGTGAACAGCTATATAAGTAACTTTTTCTTGCAAGAATTTTCTTAAATAGATATTTTATAAAAATACTTTTTTATGATCTCGTTTTCAATTTATTATTTCCATCACTTTTTTATTTTTAAAAACAATTTACCGTCTCATTTATTACTTAAAATCCAAACACACTTTTTTTGCTGTTGTAAACCTCTGTATACTTTAAATAAGAGTATACGGATATTAATAACTTGATTAAAAAGGTAGAACGCAAAAACAATTGAGAATGTGTATAAAAAAAATTTTACCTTGATACATTTATTGAATCAGCTTTGTTTTATACGAAGTAAACGTTTGCACATTGATACAGAAGCTTCTTGTAGAAGCTATGGATATGCGCTGAATAACTGAGTCCGTGACGAGCAAAGTAAACTTGCCGAGCATACAATTCACTTTTTTCTAATTCTTTTTTAATTGCTAAATAGTGTACTGGTGGAAAGGATTTATACTGTATGCATTAGGAAATCTCCTGAGGCATGCGGATCGATACAGGTGGGAAGTAGGATTATTACAGGATAAGCTTCACACTGAGTATAATACACTGAACTTCATGGTAGTATCGGCGAAACTAGGGAGCCCAGTCATCAGAGCAATAGTACAGTCAATTATAAAGCTTATATGACAGAACCGCATTTTTATAGACTATACGTCTAGGTACGCATGCAAACTAGGATAGTCTGTTGAGAAATACTTTAACTGAGAATCTCTGTATAGTCATACTGGTGAGGTCTTGTCCTTTTATAACGTCGCAGTTGATACAAAAAAATTTTGTTTACAATCGATCTTAAGAAATAGATATTATTAGAATTAAGTTAAGGATATTTTTAAGAAATACTTATTTCTTTCAGATATATATATATATATCTTTGAAACCCTTTAACAGAACCATCTCCACTAAATATTCTTCTACATTAAAAAAAATCTTTTTGTTTCTCGTTATCATGTACTTGTAAAAGTCAACACAAATATGTCTGTTGTATTTCTATTGACACGTTATACCTCTCACAACTTTGCTATTTAGTTATTTCGATTTCATAGATTGTATTCATTTTTTTACAGCAATGAAAAATTTTTGATAATATTAGTTTTCTAACATACTTAGTTTGATGTTTAAATTTTCACTTACACTATCTACTCACACAAGAAAAATTCATTAGTTAGACATAAGCATTTATTGTTTTTAGCAATTCTATTGTGCGTTTATCTGTAGTATTATTTCTGAAAATGTTCATATATTATAGTACCTGAAGAGAGATCAGCAATGACAACTTTCATCACATCATATAGATTGTTGCATATGATGATTGCATATGAGCTGCAGCATTTATTGTGCATTACGTCAAGATTCTAATAATTTTAAAAAATCATCCACAGCCTGTTGATTAAAACCATGAGCCCTAGTAGCTAAAGTTAGTTGTGGTAGGAAAAAAGTGTGCCTATTTAGAAAACCTGAAAGCTAGTCCTCACAAGTGAATCCTGAAAGTCATAGATAATTCAGAAATATTTAGGGAAAAAATAGATAAATGGAATTTACAATACATGCCAATCTTACTGTGACACTCCTTGTCATGTACTTAAATTTGTAACTTCGAAACACCCAACTTTACTATAAAATAATTTAACATAAATCCTCAGCGATTTTTAAACATCGAGCTGTATACCTTTTTCTGCAATCAAGTGAAATATAACTTACTTCTTTTGAAAAGAGCTACCGTCACAAAACTCAAAATATGCGTGCAGTTTCCAAGAAACTTATAAAGCACTAATGTTACAATATCAATTTGCACTAATACACGCAGAAATGTGGACAATCAACAATCTTAGCATTCATTAAGAGCAGCGTTTGCTCAGTGGTAAGCGTGCTTGTTACTGATACAACGCGGTTCTAGGAGTCGTGGGTTCGATTTCCGGTGAATGCAGATTGTTTTAAAAACTGTTTTCATCGGAAAAAGTTTCTATTTAACCCCGGCTGTTTCAGGGCGCGTTTTTCCGTGGAATTTTCCTTCAGAGTAATTCCAGGGTTTCTTCCTTGCCCCACAGGTCTTCGGATCTGGGTGAATGTGAAGCAGTGTTAGAACTATAGGTAGGGGTTAGTGGATCCGATGCGATAAGCAAGAATCGCCGGCCTTACCGGTAAGGAGTGGTCCCTGAAACATGGGGCTTCTCCGGGGATGCTAATTAGCCTGGATCTGATGCTCCGGCAGAGAGCGCCGGATTAACCGGCGAGGACTGGACGACCCGAAGTATGGAGTCCTCTCCGGGGAAAGGCTACACAATGGCGAGTGGACCCGATGCACCGTTGGTGCAGAGAGTGTCAACTTAACTGACAAGGTGTTTCACCGGAGATACTCGCACTGTGCCCATGGATTAGGTATAACATCAGTAAAAGGGTTGGAAAATGGGTGCGGCAATACACCCCCACACATTGATGGTGAGTGGGTGGCCCCGGCGACTTGGCCTAAGAGCTGTCGTGGTAACCCGGTAAAAAAAAAAAAATTATAGCATTCATTACTGCGTATGATCCACAAAGAATATAGTACATAATTTCGATAACAACGTGTACTAAAATGTAAAGTTCAAGAGATCAGCCGTTTTAACCATCAACGGTTGTATGCTTATTACCCTACGTATGTGCTTGTGTTAATTAGGAGTAATTAAGTTAAGCTTTGATTGATCGTTTGGATCGTTTGTCACATTAATATTACTTAACACATGTCATATATATCGGTAAATAAAACTTGACACGATAACACTAAGTCAACCAATCTAAAAATAAAGCATACTGTAAGAAAGGTCAAATAAGCCCTTCAAGCCGGCCGTTGGTTCCTGACAAAAAAAATTTCATTTGTTTGTTACTAAATGAATTTACGTTTTTTGTTCTTCACTTAAAAGTTGAAACGTAACAATGGCTGAAAAAATACGGGATAGGTGGCTTTAATTTAAAAATAATTAAATGGGAGTATGTTGCTGCTTACTGCTACAGTTAATTTATTATAATAGGAATACTCCGTTAGCTTGAGGTGTGCCTTAAACGCTTATAAATTTTAATAATCTATCAAAAAAAAAAGGCAATGTGCTAAAACTTCGTGCTGATCAAATGAAACAAAGTAAATGCTTAAAAAAATATTAAAATAAAATCCTTAGTAAGCAATTTTTTTTTACTAATAGCATACGTTTGTTATATGTAGAAGGTTGTGGAAAGTTACACCTTAATATTATTGGGTTCACATAGCGAAAAAATTAAGTTTGTTTTTCTTATTTCGTAGAGATCTGTCTTTCTTATCGCCAGCCACACAAAATAACTTGATAATATAGAAAGACATATTTATTGTTGACTTCTGAATACATTGAGGGCTTTTTTGTTAGTTATTTATTTTAGTTAAAAAAAGGAGCTCTAACATTCTCACATTATGTTTCGAAAATTTTCGAGTAGTTACTATGCTGTAATTAAAATGGACCTACGATGGTAAGTAGTGAGCTTAAAAATGCAGGACTAATTCTTCATTTGTGAACATAAAAGGCACCTAATTTACCACTGTAGCTCGACGTTTTCGTGATCTTCTTACCCGTAAACCTTTATTGTATGAAGTTATAATAACGAACAATAAAATTTTATAACAGCTTTTTATGCAATGAATTCATAAATATTTCGTTTCATAATGCATTTTAATCATGTTAAATATAAATCAAAATAATTTTACAGATAGAGAACGTCAGTTTAGAAATTCAAATGCCAAAAACAGTCTTAAATTGCAATTTGATTCTGAATCAAGGCAAGTACTCTTTTGATTCAGTTAGTAAAGTTTTAAGATGGGATGTTGGAAAAATTGATGCGACAAGACTACCAAATCTAAGAGGCTCTGTAAGTATCATTTTTATTATTCTTGTTTGTTAGTCTGCTTTATTTAATATTCACATGATTCAACGTTAGAATATCCTTCAAGATATAATCAGTTATTGATCCCATGTATTTTAAAATAAAAAATTTAATATCTCTTAAAAGTGTGTCCTGCGTTAAAAGACCAAATGTCCTTAATAAAGAAAAAAATCTTTTTTCCCATATCAATACTTAGAAAATCAAAAGCAGTATAGCAAGTGACAGACCATAAATGGTTTATTACTCACTAAGGTTCGAAAAGTGATGAAAGTTAAATTGTTCATGTATCATTTGTGATGTAAACAATAGTCAATATTTATCATACACAATACATATTGTGTAGCTATCTGTTTCGTTGAATTATTATGCGTAAAATATGGAGAAAAATAAGTGGCTATATTTATGGAATAGACTAAGCTTTCACATGAAAGGCACACAATTGATTATTTACAATAGATACATCACTTGAGCAATAATTTCCATTTGAAACAATGGTAACCAATATGATGCATGTTTCTTAAATGCCTAATGAGTCCTCACATGACCCTCATGAGGTGTTGAAAACGGAACATATTGTGGCCTCTCTTTTGTACATTTCAAACCCTATCCAAATGAGAAAAATCTTTTAAATTCAATTACATATAATGTACTGAAAATACGGCTAATCGTTAAGAATGAGGAGTAGAGGGGCGTTTTTAGAGTTTTGTTGTGGACGTCAGTGAATAAAAGAAATTCAAGTATTTTAACAACATAATAAAAAAAAATTTAGCATATTAGTGTAAAACAGCAGTTTCTTTGAATCACAAACTACGAAATTTAGGTCAGAATCCGAAATCATGATTTTTCAAGATCTTAAAATATCGAGTTCAACAATTTCAAAAAAATTATGTGCTTTGCATATCTGCCGCTTCATCTGGCCTGCTATTTTAGTTTGAGGTGCTCCCGAGGTAGTACAGTTTGGTCAAAAGGACGGCCACGATGCGCTGAAGCGTTGGAGTTAGTTGTGCTCTTGTCCAAGGCCTTTTGGTGTTACGCTGGAGACTTGAATGTTCAAAAGGCCTTCTTCCATGGCACACAGTCATCTTGGTAGTCCAGGGTGTATAATAGACACCCTCGTGTTAATCACACCAGCTAATTCTCTGTATACTATTTAGCTTGCCCAAAGCGATCGTGTTTTTACTAGCTATACGTGGTAACCCGACCACAGATGTTTTATTTTAATATTGGATTACCTTACATCAGCATATTCTTAAAAGTTTTGCGGTCGTTTTGTAGCTACGATGATGGTAAAAAAAAGGGAGCGTGGTGAAAGGAAAAAAAAATAGTTCCTACTATTTATAAATTTGCGGATTTTTGTGTAGTATAATATTCCATTTGCTTTCTGAAAAGTGGAGATCGAAAAATATTTTCACAAATTCTATCCTTTTTTTGCCGACTGGGTTTTTGCTTGGTATTCTTGATAATTACGAGAGAAAAAATTATGTTTATGAATTTTGTCGACGAACTAAAGCAGCTATCAGTGTTAAGCTCTAGTACTCGATTACCTCATTTTTTTGCACCGTAATATTACATTTTATGTTTATAAATGCTCGGGGAAATTTTATCAATGGTAGAATAATATGACGAACAGGGAGTAAAGGTTCTATCAATGGGTAAAACGGTAAAGATAGTGCCTCGTAATAGTGTACCGAAAAAATTATAGTATGGTAGCAGCTACAACATTTAAAAACATACATCTCCACGATTAATTAAATGCACATAGTTATGCGTTGCACACATTCACGTTTTGTAAGAGTGATTCTAGCCCACAGCGAGTATATAGCTCAACCAGTAAAATGTAGTATGTGTCTTGTGGGGCACTACCAGGCATATACGATAGAAGTGTGGCTGTTGCTATGTGCCATAATTTTTACTGTAGCGGCAAATCACGTCATGAGCCATGTACGAATTGCCAAAATAAATTAAATGGTCGTACGATTCTACCACCACGTCGTTGTGCTAGCTTTTTAAAATGGATCACAGTCACGTGAATAGTATGCGTATTGCCGAAACTAACCGATCATTCAGGTGACCTATCTCTTATAGTAGAGGTTCCTACTTTTCACATCATTTGTTAATTTTTTTATTTTTCAGTATTATTTTATATCATTTATAAGGGAGGTTACGTTCTGACAATGGGTTGAAGGGGGGAGAAAGAGCATAATAGTACCGCACAGAAAAAACTATGGCTTAGTAGCAACTACCATGTGTAAGAACATACTTACTTCAGAGTGATTAGATTCGATTTAATAGTATAACGTACCCAAAAAAATCAATATGTCCACGGTTGGCAATCCGCGCATCGCTCGCGTTACTGCAAGTGCTTTTAAAGAGCTAACTTGGATCTAGGTGGCCAGCTAGATGGATCGCGAGGCCAATTAGTTTGTTTCAGCGATTTAAGCGCCGTTCGCGTATCTGCAAAGCTAGAGTACTAGACGACTAGAGGTTTCACCCCCTCCCCTCGCTGATTTTTAGAAAGCTAATGCGACGTTGCGGTGATAGGCCATATAATTTTTTAGTTTATTTTGGCGACATTCTCATTGACACCTTTAGACATTAACTGTGCAAGAAGACAGGCAAAACATATTTTATAATTCTTTTTAATGAAGCATGCAACACGCGCCAAGGACTAACCTTTGTATGCTTGGTGGGACAAATATCACACGTCCTATGTACAAATTTGAACAGTGTGTGTTATACAGGCGCGTAGATGTGTTAAAACAATAAAATGTCAGGTAGAGTTGGCTAATTGAAGAAAACAAACTGTTACGGGTATAGTGGCTCAGTGGTTTACGCTACAACTCTTGTTCCTCAAAGAGTTAGTAATATATACTTACGAGTTTAAGGCCCAATTTTCACTCATTTAGTTCAGAAGCCCACTGATGCAACTATGATCTGGTAGTAGCTACCTCATTAAAGAACGTACGCTGCCATGATTATTTTAATACACATAACCTTGCGATGCATACATTCATCTTTTGTAAAAGTGAGTCTAGCCTATGGCGAGTATACGGCTCGACTAGTTAAATGTACTATGTGTCTTATGCTCTTGACCAGGCAAATACAACACAGTTATGGCTGTTGCTATGTTCCACAGTTTTTTCACTACATCAGCAAATCGCTTCGAGAGTAACGTAGGAATTGTCAAAATAAACTACTTGGTGCTTGGATCTTTAAACAGAACATACTAATCAGATGACGGAAACGTGGAGACTTTACTGCAGGTTTTCACTTTAAATATCTGATTAACTTATGTCAGCACGTTTTGAAAGGTGTCGTTACGAATGTTATACTTTTTGCGTCACCATAAGTGTAACTTGACTACCCACTTCAAGAAAGGGTAACGAAATTCTATGTGTAATAACTTCAGGAAAACCATACGGCATTGCATGTAGTTTTACATGTAGCTTTACATAAGGGGTTGTGGAGTGATAGTGCCATGTGTAACTCTTTACGGAAAAATAAATGGTATTAAAAATTAAAAAAAAAAAGTTTTGTCATCTTATTAAAACCACATGTTACGTCGTATGGCTTCCCTAAAGTAAGTACACATAAAATCCCGCCATATTTTTTCTCAGTAGGTATTAATAATATTTACTCATTTATCCCAGTAGGTATTCAAGCTAATCTTATAAGCTATGTTCGCTATTAATGCATGAGGGACGGCGTTCTAGCGTTGATGATGCACTGGACGTCGAGGGGAGAAGGGTGGGTATCGTTATGCACAAAAACAAGACACTCAAATGCAGCAAGGTAGATTCGGATCAACTTTATTTTTCTTCTTGCACGTGGTCTTGTTACAGAAGTGATGGAGAAGCTCAGCGTGACAACGTCTGGATCTCGCGCTTGATGTTCAACGCTGACTGGCCTCAACGACGTGAGGCTCGGAGCACAGTCCACACTCTCCCTCTAGCGCGACGCATGCGCTTCAGGCACACTGCACGCCTGGAGCACTCAGCTCGAGTAGCCTCCGATACACTCACACATACGTGGCATCAAGTGCTTGATGTCATACATGCTCCCCGAATCGATGTACAGAAGGCGAAACGAACAAACATCAAAATGACAAAAAAATGAATGAATATCTTTAGGAAACTCTCACAGCGAGTTAGTAAAGAATAGAATCAATTGAAATAATAGTACGCATTACATAAAAATACCGTGGGGCGCTTTCACTTACAATCAGAAAAAACCATAGGTACAGTTTTAGCGCCTGAGAAGGGAGAAGGAAAACAAAGATAGTTCCCGTTTTTATTCAGGTTCAAATGTACTCACTCTTATCATTAATTAAACAACAAAACTAAATTCGAATTAATAGAAATCGCAAAAAAAAAAAAAAAAAAAGAAACAAGACATAAAATAACGAAAGATGCTGAGGTCAAGCCACAAGTACAATAATGGTACAACTTAGTAATTAATTAAACCTATGTAGTGCCCGCTGATTCGATCTCGCAGACGGTCCGTAGCAGAATTAACTTATGGATAAACCTAGTTAATTGAGTCTTCTGAGTTTTAATCAAAACAAGATCTTCTATTTCTAACGACCTTCGGGGGGAAACCCACTTCTCTCGAGTTTGGAGGGAGTTTAGGTACTTTGCTGACCACCTGCGCCTAAAACACTGGACAGCTTGGGACATTAGCTTCCACCGGTGCAGGGGTGATATATGTTTAGACGTCAAGTCCGGCTCTGGTATCGAATAGGAGGGCTTAAACATCAAGAAGTGAGAAGGCGTAAGGGGACTCAGATCCGTGGGATCGTCAGTCAAAGGCGCCAGGGGTCTTGCCTTAACATTGCGTTTAATTCTCGGTCGGCTCCTACAAAATTAGTGTCCCTATCACTGTATAGATCAGTGCATTGACCTCGTCTAGATGTAAACCGTTGGAAAGGCGCAATAAAGGAATCGGAAGTGTAATCTTCGACGACTTCCAGATGTACAACTCTGGTAGCCATGCAGACAAATACAGCAACGTAACCCTTGAGGGTACCTCTCCCGCGATGCTTTGCCAGACGAATGGGAAAGGGCCCGGCATAATCGACACCTGTCTTTTGGAATGCCGGTGAAAGAGTCACCCGGGCTCTCGGGAGATCAGCTATCAGCTGAGTCTGTGGTCGAGCAGCATATCGGCGACAGGTCAAGCAGTGAGCCAACACGGAGCTTACGATCTGTCGACCGTTTATAATCCAGTACTTCCGACGAAGGGCGGTCAAGGTTAATTGTGTACCTCCGTGAAGAGTAATGAGATGATATCGTTGGATAAGTAACAAGGTTAGAGGGTCTCTGCCAAAAAAAATCAGAGGGTGTTTGGTGTCAGAATCAAGCAAGGCATTGCTTAATCTGCCTCCAACTCGTAACAACCCGTCAGAAAGGAAGGGAGCTTTCTTTCGTAATCGGCTTGAGGCGGGAAGAAATTCTTGTTGACCATTCGGAATGTCGATGTTGCGTTTAATAACTGCGATGTCAGGCGCAAAATTGCGTTGTTGATGATCAAAAACTAAAAACAAGGAAGTGGCGTCTAACTCATCAGTTGTCAAGCTTGGAGAAGAAATCTGAATGAACGGATCACGACGAAGAAATTCTAGATCTATGGACTGTATAGTGAGTGGAGAGGATGAATTTCTCAGACTCTCGTGACACCGAAAGGCAAAACGCATGACGTAAGCAGCTGCTCGCAAAAGCCGAAGCCAACTTGAACAATGACCAAGAAGAATTTTAACGAAAGAGTCAAGTCTTTCTTCCGAGCAACTTGATACTAGATTGAACGAGGGCAGTAGCTCGATAACTTCAACCTTGAGCTTAGGGTACTGAGGGTCAGTTTCATGTAAGATATCTGGACCGTGGAACCAGATCCGTTTGGCGACGAATTGACTGGGCATAATGCCTCGAGAGGCCAGATCAGCAGGGTTTTGTCTAGACGTGATGTGGTGCCATTTGGCACTGGGCACCAGGGTGTGGATGTCTGGACATCTGTTTGCAACAAAGACCGGCCACTTGGACGGCGGAGTGTTAAACCAGTGAAAAACGTTCAGGAAGTCTGTCCACAAGTGGACAGAAGCTCCGTTACAATGGCAAGTATCTGCAAAATGTTTAACGATTTTTGCAAGCAGACGAGCAGTGCACAACTCAAGTCAAAGAATGCTCAATACCTTTAGGGGGACAGCTCGGGTCTTGGCTACTTGGAACGACACGTGTACATGGCTGCCGTTGAGGAGGCGGGTGTAAACGACAGTGGCGTAGGCTGACTTAGAGGCTTCGGCAAAGCCATGGATTTCCAGCTGAGCACCAGGAGAACAATGATCGAACTCAGGTATCTCATTCAGCCACTTCACCCAGGTTTCAACAACAGGGGCTGGAAGCGGCGTGTTCCACGCTATCTTAAGCAACCAAAGTGACTGTAGCAACACTTTGGGAACTATGATAATCAGCGAAAACCAGCCCAAGGGATCGTAGTACCAAGCAGCTTGAGAGAACAAGCTCCGTTTGGTCCAAAACCTGGGGAGTTGATCGATCGTAAATTTAAATTCAAATTCATCGGGTTTGGGATCCCAAGACAGTCCAAGGACAGATATAGACTCTCCGTTTGTCTCCAGGATCTTTGGTTGATCAACACGATGAGATATAGGGATGCTCTCAAGAGCCTGCGGCAAATTAGAAGACCATTTGCGCAGAGGGAATCCACCAATCAGCGTCAGTTTACCGAGCTCCTCACATTTGACCAAGATCTCCTCCACTGAATGACCGCCTGACAAATAATCATCTACGTAGGTTTTCTCGCGTAGGATCTTTGAGGCCCGGGGATGAGATTCAACATGCTCGAAGGCCAGTTGACGCAAGACGCGAGTTTCCAAGAAAGGGGAACACGCAAGACCATACGTGACTGTCGTCAAAAAGTATGTTTTAAGCTGAGAAGAGGTGTCAGGTCTCCAAAGGATTGCCTGAAAGGCTTGGTCGTATTCGTGGACCAAGATTTGCCGAAACATTTTCTCCACATGGGCGGTAAAGATGAATCTGTAAAAACGCCATTTGATGATAGACTCGAAAAGATTTAGCATGAGATTTGGGCCGGTGTGGAGTAAGAAGTTCAAGGACAATCCATTTCTGCTTTTGGCTGAGCCATTGAAGACGACTCTAAGCTTAGATGAAGAGCACTTGGTCCTTAAGACCCCATAATGAGAGAAAAAGCACTTTGCCAATCTGGAGTCCAATACCTCACGCATGTGGCCAACAGCTGTGTATTCAGACATGAAGGACTTATTCAACTCAAGCAAGCAAGGATCGTTCCCGAATCTTTTCTCCTGCTGACGAAACATGAAGAACGTAGTTTTGTATGAGCCCTCTCGAAGCGAAAGAGTGTCAACAGTTTCGCCCTTGAACGGAAGTTTGACCACGAAACGGCCGTCAGGGGATCGAGAGTGCGTGAGATTGAAATGCTCCTCGCAACGAAGATCGTCTCCCTTCAGCTCTGGCTTGGAGAGAGGTTCCTCAACCAGCCAAAATCGTTGCATAACTTCATCGAGATCAGGGCCCTTGGAAACGTGCATCACTGCGATTTCTTCAGGCGCGGTGATCAAGTTGCTCGCTTGCTTGAAGGAAGGGACACTCTCTGATACGAATGAAACAGGTCCTGATAATAACCATCCGATCCGAGAAGCTGAGGCGATAAGTTGATCGAGGGAGCCTCGTCGAATTGAATTTTGAATTACATAGGCGTAAACAGAGGCTCCTAGCAGAACGTCTATTTTGTCTAGGGAGCGATAATCAGGGTCCGCAAGTTGAAGTTCCTGAATGTTAGGAATATTTACTAAACTTCTTAAAGTAGGAGGCTTATACGAAGAAATCTTAGGAACAATCAGGGCCTCAGTGTCGCACTTAAAACACGAATCAAAATGTGGTCGAAAGTTTAGGTAAGTCCTTCTCGTAACATAAGTTAAGGGCGAATCCCCTACGCCAGCTAATGAGATGCTAACCGAGTGAGTCTTAAGTCTTAAGACATCGCAAAGAGAACGAGTCACCAGAGAACTTTGAGAACCCTGGTCAACAAGGGCTCTTACTAGAACCTGTGAACCGTCTGGGCCTCGAACGTCAATTCGAGCGGTAGCTAAAGGAACCTTGGGTCCTGAAGGTAAGCCTTCGCTATGCAATAAGTTGACGTTTGAGCAGAAGCTTTGATCGGGCGGGAGTTCATGAGATTTTTCAGGACCACCGGCGGGTTTATCAAAAGAGGTTAAGTCTTTCGTGGGACTTGACTTGGCCTCTTCCTTATGCAATAGGGTATGATACTTTCAATGACAAACCGAACACGAGAACTTACTCTTACACTGTTTTACAAAGTGTTGGACAAGGAAATTGAGACAAAGTTGCCTGTCGGTTACGAGCTGCCGTTTTTCGTTCAGAGGTTTACCTTGGAAGGTTTTACAGGAGGGCAAACGATGGGGCTTGCCGCAGAAAAAGTAACTAATGGAGCCTGAATCGTTGGAAGTAGCGATTTGATGCACGAATGAAGACTTTGGTTTGGATTTTGACGTATCTTGGGACGTAGGCTTCCGTTTAACTGACTCTAACGTTTCCATCGTGATAATTCGGGCGGCGATGAACTCACGTAAAAGATCAAGAGTAGGCGGCTCATCACTGCTTCCTAGGTGCTTCTGCCACTCTCTCTTCGTAGAGTTATCAAACCTACTGACCACAAGAGAAATGATGATGTCTTCGCACCAGTTATCTCTACCCAAAGCAACAAAGGAGTCGAGCGGGCCCAACATCTCTTTTGATAAACGCTTCATTTCTGGGCAGGGGTTAGACTTCATGTTCTAACAATTGAGGTCCGTGCTGGTGTAGGAGGTAACCAGACGACGCTTATTGTCATAAAACTTGACTAGAATGTTCCAGGCTTGAGTATAGTTATCACCCGAGAGGGGAATATTTTTCATCAAGTCGGCTGCATCTCCAGTGATATGAGTTCGCAGATGTTGGAACTTGATAACTGCTGGAAGCTCGGATTTAAGATAAGCTAAAGCCTTAAAGACGTCACGAAAGCTCTCCCAACTCTCAAAGTCACCACTAAATGTCGAAATATTTACAGAGGGCAAAGAGGACAAGCTATGCAAGGCAATGGCAGAAGTAGAGCCAGCGTCTGCGGTCGTTGGATTGGGTCCTAGTCGGGATGCATAGTCTCCGAAATCATCCGCGACCGCACAGTAAGCTTCCTCAATTGCGTCAATATAATTTTATTGACTCGGGGTCCCGGAAGATTGGCACCCGTTCTCTAGCGCTACAAAATTTGTTGCTTCCCCATGCTGCCGCCTAAAGGGCAGCCTCGGCTTCCCGTGCGGCGGCTTTCTCCTCTTCTTTCTTGCGATGGACCACTGACCCGACGTAACCATATACCGCCCTCCATCTCTCTTCGGTACGAAGCATCTCAGAGATGATGATTTCGGAAGTGGGTGTCACGCCGAGCTTGTCCACTAGTTGCTGGCACTTGGGTCTCTCCTCTTCTTTCTTCTGCCGGAGGACCAACCCGACGAAGCCATTCACTGCCGTCCACCCCTCCTCGCTGCTGAGCATCTCGGAGATGATGGTTTCGGGAGTGGCCGCCCCGCCGATCCCGTCCACCAGCTGCTGGCGCTCATGGTGCCATCTCTCGCACTCGAAAAACGTGTGTTCGACGGTATCAACCACCATGGGGCAGTAAGCACATGTGGAGGATGCTTTCACCGCCACGCGATGGAGATAGGCATCGAACTGAGCATGCCCAGCGAGGAACTGAGTAAGGTAATAGTTCACCTTTCCGTGCCCTTTCTCCACCCATGGTCGCAGGTTCGGGATCAGCCGGTGCGTCCATCTACCCACACTAGCCTGATCCCACTCCTGTTGCCACGTCGTCAACGTTTCCGCCCGCCTGTCACCATCACTTTTGTCACCGGAGCTCAGGAATTTCCTTCGCCGCTCCAGTGCAAGCAACACGACGGAAATCGTTCGTGCTATCACCATAACAGCAGCGGAGGAAGCCGTGCGGTAAGTGGAAGCGATCCTTAGAGATCCGATGCGCTGCACCGAAATGAGGCGCTCTCTGACGCCCCGTCTCGCAACTGCATCCGCCCACACCTCCGCGCCGTACAGCAGTATCGAGTTAGAGACCGAAGCCAGAAGCCGTCTTTTGGCCTCTCGTGGGCCCCCAACGTTCGGCATTAACCGTAAAAGCACTCCCGCAACCTTAGCGGCTTTGTCGGCTGCTCTCTTGATGTGCTCCCAGAAGGTGAGCCGTGAGTCGACCCACACCCCTAGGTAGCGCACAACCGGGCTTGCGCAGATTGCCTCACCCGCAATGTTCAGGCCAAAGTCCCCCCCAAACCACCTTTGCCTGGTAAGTACCATTTCCGTCCTGTCGATCGGAAGTACAAAACCGTGACCCCGCAGCCACTCCGACACTATCGCGACCACCCACCAAATCTTGCGCTCGGCCTCCTCTCGGGATCTCGCTATGACGTGCAGTGCTATGTCATCAGCAGAACCCGTCAGCTTGACCCCTGGAGGCATTTCAAGGCGCAGAAGTTCACCTTAGACTAGGTTCCATAAGTCAGGGCCAAAGGCGGAGCTCTGTACGACTTCCGACGTCAGGCGCCTTTCTCTAGGTCCATCCTTCGTGTCGTATCGGAGTACACGATCCTGAAGATAGCTATCAGGTATCTTTCTAAGGTATTCTGGTACATTCTGGCGCCTCCAAGCCCTCATTATGTTAAACCATTTGGCCGAGTTAAAAGCTTTTTTAACGTCGAGAGTCACCAGGACACAGGCGCTTTTCGTCTTTTGTGAGGGTTTCCATGCCTCCCTCACAGTCTCAAGGACCTCAACCACAGTCTATCGTCCCCCTCGAAACCCGTACTGATTGTCCGAGATACTGACTTCCCCTCTTAGACAAGTTCGTATCAGCCTCTCGATCATTTTTCTGGCATTATCAAGCATGCACAATGGTCGGAGCGACGACGGGACCAAGGAGGGTGGTTTACCCTGGTCCAGAAGGACAAGCCTTTGGATCTTTCACCACTCGCTGAACAGTCCGTTGCGCAAAGACGCATTAAACATGTCCAGCAATACGTGTGGTTTTTCCGCAGCTATGACCTCGAGGACTTTGGATGGCACCCCGTCCGTACTCAGGGCCTTGCGGCCAGGCGTCTCCAATACCACCGACCTCAATTCATCAAGGGTAAAGAGAGGCCCCTTGCCCACACTTATGTCCTCCCGCCTCCTCTCGGAATGCTCTAGAAAGAGACAAGAGATCACCCTCTCCAAGAAGGAAGGCTCCATCAGCGCCACCAGGTCCGAGCCGCGCAGTCTTTTTAGTGCGATTCAGTAGCCCAGGCCCCACGTATCTTTATCTACATCAGCGATGAGTTTGCGCCAGCATCGGTTCTTACTCACCTTGATCTCCCGCACCAGGATACTTTTTGTTTCCTTGTACGTGGCAACAGCCACCTACGCGTCTTCGCGATTTCTGTGTCGCTGTGCAAGACGGCGTAGGCGCTGCGCCTCCCTGCGCAGGTTGGCAATTTCTTCGGTCCACCAGTAGCACGAGCGCTGGCCCCGCCTGGCGGTTCTTTTGGGCATACACTTGTCACACCACTCCTTGACACGTCTCATGGTACCTCCTACAAGAGCCTTGACTTCCGCCGAATTGGTGATCTTGGATAAATCGGCGGGAGGGGGCGCGCTTGTCATTGCTTACAGCAACAAATCTCGATTGAGCTTTGCCACGTTCCACCCGGCTGCGCGCCCTCGAGGCACTCCTCGCAAGTTTGTACCATGTTCCTCATTAATTATGAAGCTGGCATACTGGTGATAACTAGCCGTATAGTCCTCCAGAACCTGCCAGTTAGTCACCCGCGCCGGCATTTGTGACGACGCTAGTGTAAGGTCGATGATCGTGCCCTGATTTCCAGTTCGCCTGAACGTTGCTGAACTACCAGAGTTCATGACGATTAGATCTAGCCTTGCAGCCATCTCTAGCACCGGCCGCACCCTGGAGTTGGTTCTCGGCTCCCCCCAAGTGATGGCCTTGGAGTTGCAGTCGCCGGCCAGGACTATGTCGCCATTCTCACCGCACACACGAATAGCATCCTCGAGCTTGGCAAGCCGCCCTATAAAGACGCTGATCGATATGTTAAGGGAAATGTAGCAGCTCACGTAGAATACACTTCCACTCCTGAATCACACGAAACCCTCCCCGCCTCCGGAATCAGATACAGGGAACCTGTCCCTGCGAATCAGGATGGCCGCGCATCCAGTCCTGTCGCAGTACCAGCCCCGATCCGGTTACGTGCGGGACGGCTCATTTATGAAGAGCAAGTCTACACCCCTGGTGCGGGAGAACTAGTCCAGCAGATCGTGCGCAAGCACGGTCCTATGAAGGTTTACCTGCATGATCACCGCCGTTTCCGCCGAGCTGCTCCTGCAGATGCCCGGGGCGCTCGGCACCTGGCAGTCCCAGCGACATGTCCGGTGTCCGGCTTTGGGATCACGTTTTCGCACAGGAAACAGCTTACCTCTTTTTTGGAGCAGCTTTGTGCCACGTGGCCCTTTTTACCACTCCTACAGCACGCACGGTCCTGTTAGGTCCATCACATTGTCTCGCAATGTGACCAAAGCCCAGGCACCTGAAGCAGCGCTCATTTTTGGACTTCGGGCGCATCCTGCAGTTCACCCAGCCTAGCCTTATAAGGTCCTTTTTGTCCAGAATCGGGTCTGCCGTCGCAGGCGCCTTGACATAGGCTATGCAGTTCCCTCTGATTATCCCAAAGGAGAGCCGCACAGCCACGCTAGGGGCCACCCCTTCGGCAAAGCAGCCCCTACTGCTGCCATGACGTCCTCCTTGGTCACCGTTGGGTTGACGTCCCTGATCTCCCAGGGCAGGCGTAGGGCAATTGTTCGCACGCCGCCCGCATCCGCCACGGCACTTTTTATTGCCTCGGCGAACGCATCGCAGCGCTCGGGCGCGGTGTTCCTCATTTCGACGAGGACACCCCCCGTCCTCGTCTCCCTTACGGACTTCATGCTTTCCTCTACCCCAACCAGGTCGACCCTCTTCATTATGGCCAGGACCTCAGCGTCATTTTTCCCTTCTGCTGGCTTTACCAATATCGCCTCAGGCTTGGCCCTGCGACGTCTCTCCTCGGTGACTTTTGAGGTTTCCGATTTCTGTTCTCGGGGTTTGGTTCCCTCAGCTTTTTCCTTATTTTTTTTCTTTTTCTTTACCCTTGTCCATGCAGCCTCTTTGGCTGGATCGTCAGGCGCTACACCCCCTGTGCATAGCTGAGATCCAGCCCCTCTTGCTCTTTTCGGTGCCTTTTGTACCGTCGTCCTTTTTTCCCTCCGCCGATGTTGCTTGCCGAGGGGCTTCTCGGCTTCATCTAGCCGTGCCTGGTATCGCTTAAGGGCGCCTACGGCAGTGAACGCCAATTCGACGTTGTCCTTAATGATCTTCGCCGTGTTGGGGAGCTTTGCCACAAGCGCCCTTAGCTCCGAAACTGCCCTGGCAAGAGTGTGAATCGCCATGTCCGCGCCCTCGTCAAGCTCGAATTTCTGGCCGAGATTGGCCACACCAGTAGAGCCAGAAGCAATTGACTCTTCGTCAGCCTGCTTCCGTCTCTCCCCTCAGTCCTTTTCCTCGTGGTTGGTTTAGTAATGTCCATATCTGCAACGTACAAGCTTCATCCCAAGGTTCCCACTGACCCATCTGAATCCCTCAGCCAGTGGAGGCTGCCGCCTACCCCCAACGCGTGCCTGAAGGGTGGTTTTGGACCAGGTGGGTAACCTTAAGATATAGCGAGCCCTACCACGCTAGCCCACCTCCACTCCCTCGAGCATCACGTCTCAACCAAGAGGCGATCCACTCTCTGGAGAGTTTCCGGCAGACATCACGTGGCAGGACGCTCTCACCACACTGGAAGAGCCGAGCAGCCAAGGCAAGCCAGCAATGCCAGGCTAGCAATCCCATCAGCCCAAACAAAAGTCCGCCGAGCCGAGCAGAAACTGCATCACTCCCGCACCATCCTGGCCCAACAGGCCCCCGCCAGGCTAGCAAGACCGCAGCAGCAGCATGACTAGCTCACCCCCGCCCCGCGGCCATGCCAGTGTTAGCTGATTGACCAGACCTGGTTAAGAATCTGGCCTCCCGTCTTCTAGTCAGCTGGAGCCAAAGACAGCTCGGGTCACTTCGACGCGCAGCCTAGGTATCGCCTTACTGCCCAGGATCTCCCTTTGGCCGCTCACAAATCGCAAGGCACGGCAAACACGGTGAGCCTTCTGCCCTCGGCACTATAGGAACTATTTTTTAAGAGTTCCTAGAAATAGCAAACTAGGTGATGGGGTTCTGTTTAAGTGTAGGTGTGAGGTTCTTCCGTGTCGTGCTAAGCCCCAACCGCAAGCAGGAAAAGACAACCGATAATCCCCGAGTCCCGGCCTCGGAAGAAAGTACCGGCAGGTTTGCACCAAAAGTGCCCTCCATATAGCCCCTCAATGGCCAGACTCCTTAGTTAAAAGGTTCGCCACATCTATTTTGATCTCGGACATACGACTTTGTCAGTGGTAGGGATACCCGAGCTTCCCCGGTCACCGCATTGAGTCTCACCTCCCCCCTCGCGCCAGCACAGGATCGCGAATGGCCGCGTCCAGACCCAATCCGCTGCAGGACCTAACAACGGCACGAAAGTATGTCAATGTAGATGTATGACAGTGTTTTAAGGATTATCATCAAGGATGGGGGATTTGGCAGAAGTGTAAGAAAGGATGGTATGCCGTTAGTTGAAAGCCCCCTCACCCGACCTAGGCTGCAAGCAACATGGTCTTCGACAAGGTTCCACACACCGTGGAGGGAGAGTAGTTTTTTTTTTTTTTTTTTTTTTTGTGGAGGGAGGATAAATGCATTGAGGCGCACCGCAGGGACAGCAGTAGTGTGGGACTCGGTGGATTTTTTTTATTAGACCACTCATACCCACTAAACCCCCCCCCCCCATGCCGCGTGGCTTTTGATCCACCCTGGAACCGCGTTAGCATTACTTCAGGGTGAAGCCACCAGGGAGACCATCGCGTCTCACAGCATTAACGAGCTAACTCGCCACCATTTGCTAGAGGTGCTGATACTCTCGAATCCTGAAAAGAACTCGGGGTCCCTAAGGACCAGCACCTTGTCTAGCGCTTCATAGTAGGCCGCCTACTTAGCCAGCACCACTATAAGCTTAATACTTTCCCCTTGCTGATAGGTAAAAAGTACCCAGCGCAGCATGGGTCCACATGAGCCTGTCTTTCAACTCCTGGCCTTTTGGCCTTATTCTGATCCTGCTTAGGCCTAATCCCTGGCCTGTTTAAGGGCTTTTCTAAATAAAGGGCAGCTCCCGCTGCCTGCTTCCTCTTGTTGTCCGTTGTTAGGCAAAGGAAGCACCGTGCTGGGACTGGACACTCTCTCTTCCGGTGGTTTGAGCTTCCACACCGGAAGCACAGCTTGGATCTGTTTTCGTTCTCATAGT
The DNA here is from genome assembly GCF_000648655.2 of Copidosoma floridanum. Next base: position 37,368 of record NW_019379549.1, read on the forward strand.
TGCCCGAGACGTGTCCATATCCCAGGCATTTGTAACATCTTGTTACTTCGATTCTTCTTCGAATTCGGCAGCTTACAAAGCCAACTCGTAACCTGCCTTCCTTTTCTACTTGTCTGGCAGATGCTTCGTCCACCTTTATTAAAGCCAGCCTCTGTCCTCTGGCATTTGGCTTTAAGAGAGCAACTTCTGGCTCCTGGCTCTGACGTCCAAAAGTCCTAGCGAAGGCCTCTTTGACTCATCTTCCTCTACAATGGCATCCAGGTCTCGGACCTCTAATGTCACTTTTCTGTCGCTCATTTTGACAGTACCCTGTCTGGCTACCGACTTTTCAATTTGCTGTGAGAATGCAGTAGCATTCTCTGCACCTTTGGCTTTAATAAGTATGTCTCCTTTTTTTGTAGTGACAACACTTTAGACTGCCACTTCAGCCTTATTGGGGTCAAAGTTCGCCTTCATAGTCTTCAGCACCGTTGCAAAGGTCTGTTCTTCAGCCATCTTCACTACTACTGTTGTTGTGGCGTTCACTCTTTTCTTCTGGCTTGTTTTATCATTCAGTGGAATTTCTTCTTGTTTGCCACTGCCTGTTTTCTTTTTCTTTGAAGACATAGCCTGCTGGCGTTTCTCAGGGCTGTCCGATAGGCTCCTGTTTCTCTTACTTCGTTTTATTTCCTTCAAGGCAGTGTTCAGGGCTCGTTTCTGTACATGCCGTCGGAAATTATCTCGCCTTTTTTCCCTCCACTGCAGGGATTCAAATGACGACTTCCAAGCGTTAGTATACGAATCTTCTTCAATAAGACAGCCTTTTCCTAGCACCTCTGCCACTTGAAGATGCTTAAGCGACGCTTTGAGCCCATTTTTAACAGCGTTCGCTGTGTTGCCATACTTATCATTAATCAGTTGTAGCGTCTCTGTAATGTCATTCGTTGCTGATTGGACTTTATCAGCAACTTGCTGTTGCTTAACTCCGAGCCTAGTGACACTTTCTTCTAAAGAGGCAAGCTCTTCCTGGGTCTAGTGGCTAAATACCGACACGTTGCTAACCTCGGTGTCGTTAGTGCCTATACTTGACAGGCTTCCTCTTCGTCCTTTGTCCGTAAGAAAAGGCCATGGAACATTTAGCAGTCCCTGTTGGCCATGAGACACGTCTTTGTGGCCCCTCCCCCAGAATCCGTGGGGCCTGCGTCAGTCATCCGGGCTTTCACCGGATCAGAACTGCCAGCGGATTCCCTCAGAGAGGTTACCGCCTGGGGTACTTGTTTTGCATCGACGTTTTTTATATTGGCATCTTTTTTAATATCGTACTGACCCGCAAAGGCCAGCACTATCTTTTTTTTCTAGAAATAAGTATTCGGGAAGGGTTAAAACCAGGGCAGCAGCCCTTTCTGTTACCAGAAAGGACCGCTACTTGCTCGGGCCGGCTGGGTGTCGCCACTCTCCCTCAGTCCCACCCACGGAGACTGCCCTGGCGTTGAGTAACAAGTGTAAGAATGGTTTTTTTGTGTAATGTATGTATTTGTTGGTACACAACGGTCTTCCTAGTGAGACGAGCGGCAGGTGTACAGTCCCGAGACCGCGCAGACAACCCAACAAAACGGGCTGGCGAAAGGCACTAAGGTGCCGCTATATAGCCTCCTCAGTGGTAGTACGCCTAGATTAGTTGGCCCACCACGTCTTTTTTGTTTATGAGGCGTACATCCATATCAATTGTGGTTACCCAGACTTACCCGGGCCTCATTATCCGGCTCCACCCGTCGCCAGGCCTTCAACGCAAGTCCGGAAAAGGACCGGCCACACACAACCCAGGACAATTCGTAAGTGTCCCTGTTTTAGTTTAGGGAGAGTGTGTAATGCATGTATCTGAGAAAAATGTTTTAACTGCCGCTTACTTCTCTACACGACAAGTGCCAGTTTTTGTTGGCCCGCATCAAGCAATGGAGTGCCACCCACGGAAGCAGCAAAAAGCGAAAAACAAGGAGCACAAGCAGAGCTGGCCCATGCATCCACATCGATGGAGGCATGGGGCACTAGTCCCCCGTCCACATCGCCGCAGATACACACGCCAACGCCACACACGCCCCCCGATCCACGCCCCCAACCACCACCACAGAGAGCCACCCCAGCTGCTTATCGTCACCTCATATTTTAAGAGGATACCCCTATCCGCCACCTGGGGAAGCGCCTGGTACGGAGAAACTAGCGAAAACCCCTCCCGGAAGTAGTAGTAGTAGTAGTAGTAGTAGTAGTAGTAGTAGTAGTAGTAGTAGTAGTAGTAGTAGTNACTGCTGGAAGCTCGGATTTAAGATAAGCTAAAGCCTTAAAGACGTCACGAAAGCTCTCCCAACTCTCAAAGTCACCACTAAATGTCGAAATATTTACAGAGGGCAAAGAGGACAAGCTATGCAAGGCAATGGCAGAAGTAGAGCCAGCGTCTGCGGTCGTTGGATTGGGTCCTAGTCGGGATGCATAGTCTCCGAAATCATCCGCGACCGCACAGTAAGCTTCCTCAATTGCGTCAATATAATTTTATTGACTCGGGGTCCCGGAAGATTGGCACCCGTTCTCTAGCGCTACAAAATTTGTTGCTTCCCCATGCTGCCGCCTAAAGGGCAGCCTCGGCTTCCCGTGCGGCGGCTTTCTCCTCTTCTTTCTTGCGATGGACCACTGACCCGACGTAACCATATACCGCCCTCCATCTCTCTTCGGTACGAAGCATCTCAGAGATGATGATTTCGGAAGTGGGTGTCACGCCGAGCTTGTCCACTAGTTGCTGGCACTTGGGTCTCTCCTCTTCTTTCTTCTGCCGGAGGACCAACCCGACGAAGCCATTCACTGCCGTCCACCCCTCCTCGCTGCTGAGCATCTCGGAGATGATGGTTTCGGGAGTGGCCGCCCCGCCGATCCCGTCCACCAGCTGCTGGCGCTTATGGTGCCATCTCTCACACACAAAAAACGTATGTTCGACGGTATAATCCAACGCAGGGCAGTAAAGACACCTAGATGTTGCCTTCACCGCCATGCGAAGGAGATAGGCATCGAACTGCACATGCCTGGAGAGGAACTGGGTGAGGTGGTAGTTTACCTCTCCATGTCCTCTCTACCCATGGCCGCAGGTCCAGAATCAGGTGGTGCGTCCATCTACCCACTACAGCTCGATCCCACTCCTGTTGCCACTTCGTCAACGTTTCCTCCCGTCTGTCGCTATTGCTTTGGTCGCTGGAGCCCAGGAATTTCCTTCGCTGCTCCCGCGCAAGCAACACGACGGGTATCGTTCGTGCTATTACCATAGTGACAACGGAGGAGACCGTGAGGCAGGCACACGCGATTCTTAAAGATCCGATGCCCTGCACCAAAGTTAGGCGCTCTCGGAAATCCTTCCTCGCGAGTGCGTCCGCCCATACCTTCGAACCGTACAGCAGGATTGAGTTGGAGACCGACGCAAGGAGCCGTCTTTTGGCTTCCCGCGGGTCTCCAACGTTCGGCATTAACCGTGAAAGCGACCCAGAGACCCCAGCGGCTTTATTGGCTGCTCTTCTGATGTGCTCCCCGAAGGTGAGTCCTGAATCGATCCACACTCCGAGGTAGCGCACCACCGGACTCGCACGGATCACCTCACCCGCAACGCTCAGGCGAAAGTCCTCCCCGAACCATCTCTGCCTGGTGAGGATGACCATCTCTGTTTTTCCTACAGCTAGCTCGAAACCGTGATCCCGGAGCCATTCCGATACTATCGCGACCGCCCACCGTATTTTGCGCTTGGCCTCCTTTCGCGTTTTCGCTGTGACGTGCAATGCTATATCGTCAGCAAAGCCCGTCAGCTTGACCCCCGGGGGCATTTTGAGGCGCAAGAGATCGTCGTAGACGGGTCGATTTTTTAATTATTAATCAATTTTTTTGGTAAGGTATGGTTAAATGTGCTTACAACCACAGTACAGGCCATAGTTATGTGAACTCATGATAACTCTACATATAAAACCATTCTACCTGACCTGCTTCAGGTGGCCATATTGTTTTGCCATATTGGTTTTTTCAGGATCGCTACACTGCTTTCTCAGCTAGATATAACTTTAGCTGAGTTTTAACCCGTCATACGTCCGAAGACGATTTACCAATTTTGGGGGGGGGGGGTAGGAGTCTCACGTGTGTGTGCGTATATATATACTAGTGAAGCTTCGCCCCTCTGTGCACTTCGCGTGTCAACCCCCAAAAAATATTTAAAATTTTAAAATTCAATAACTTCATATGATTTAAATTTCATATCTACAAAATANATTGAATATACTCAAGTTTCTTATTAACACAAAAATAGCATCTAGTTTTAAATTTATAACTTGTGGTAGTAATATTTTATGTATATTTTTTAAAGTTTCTATAGAAAAATTGATGTTTATATTTTCTTCAGTGCGATCACTACGTCATCCCTGTCATAATCTATGCTGTAATAAGTATGTTCTTTTCCTAAAACATAATTCAAAATTCCATTATTTAAAATATATGAAAGTTCGTATCACAATACTTGAATCTATAATAAATACAACTTATATTTGGAATTTAAGTATTCAGAGATGTAAATTTTATTATACAGGCTTTTCTGTAAAAGAAAAGAGTTCATATCTGTATAATCGTATGAATTGAAATATTTCGTAACTGATATTTAATATTATTATTACGTAGCAGCGATATGGTATTTGGCACGAAAAATCTAAGTGTTGAACTATGATGATTATGGAATCGGCGTTTGAAAAAATATGACGATTTTTGTGATTACAAAATTTTTAGTACGAAATCAAAGGTTATCCTGTTCTTTAATTTCGTAAGATCAATTTTTGACCAAAATTCAAGATTTTAAGATTTCAAGATAAATGTCAAAGTTATAATATACATGAAGAATTTTGTAGTGCGAGCATTTCTTTTTTTTTTTAATGCAAGAATTTGGAAATTCGGTGCCTTAATATATGAGTTTTCATTTGTTAAAAGTCTAATTTTCAAGATGCATTCTATATGTAAGACGTTTCACGCAAAACGTTTCAGGCCCGCCACGTGAGTGCTAAAAGTCACTGTTTTCAGGTCGCTTTCTCGGCCTTATTCTTATCCTAAAAAAATGTTGCAAATAGCATTTTCGATGTAATTTTCAGTCAGCTTTTCGATAATGTAGTTGGTTTTTCAAAAAAATCTCATTTTTACAAAAAAAAGACACAAAACATGCTACATCTGGAAAAAGGTATTTTTAATAATTTCTTTGATAGGCTATATGGAAAGCTGAGGTTTTTTTACATTGAAAACGTCTTTTTGCATAGTGTACTCTCACTGAAAAATTCGAGTAAAACAATACCAAAGAGTAGACGTTTGGTCGTCTGTACGCGTGCCAAAGGCCGGTGCCGCGCCACGCTTCGCTTAAGTTAACTAATATTGTTAGTTTTGTAAGACCTAATTATTTATTTAACAACGAAGTATGCTTATACTTTATAACTTAATATAGTATTGTGTGATTAAAATAGAATCTTTAATTTTTTTATATGATTTTTAGGTAGAATTTAAAGAACCGTCTGAACATACAGCGTATTTTAGTTCTAAATTCATTATAATTGCCTTGCATATTTTAATTTGTTCAACTTGCTGTAGATGGCATATTTGCCAAAATCATAAACTTACACTTAATTTGTAAAACAGGATTCCTTCAATAAGCCACTGTACAATGGCATTCATACTTGATCATTTTGATAAAGTCAATCTAACACTTTAAGCGGTTGTAGCAATCGTTTAATCACAATGGCTAAAAGATGTACTAATCTTTTAAACTTATTAATTACTCCTCCTCTAAAGATTTGATTCTTTTCCCAAACTTAATGAGAAATATTTATCCGTTTGTCCTTGAAAATTCAAAAATCTGCGGGAATTGTCGTCGTTTAATTTATAAGCGGTAATCTGATTCAGGTAATAATGATGGGAAATAATTGAAATTTGAATGTGGGACTGATTATCACAAAGCACCAGTTGTAGTTCTCGAAAAAAAAAAGTTTTCAGAGTCTACAGAGAAGCAAGAGAGAATACAGCTACTCACTCTTGCTCCTGATTTTTGAAGTCGTAATGATTTGATGAGAGAGTTGGGTTGCAGTGAGAGAGAAGCTCGAGCAGCGAAAATATTAGAAGAAAAAAGTGGCATACTCTCAATACCACCTTAACTAAAAGTCAATTCTCTTTTAAAAGAACTGATAGTTTTAGTTAAGAATTTTTATCAAAGGAACCATATAAGTCGATTAATGCCAGGTATGAAAGATTTCGTATCTGTCAAGCAGGAAAACGGTGAACGAAAACATGTTCAGAAAAGGTTACTGCTTGGAAACATTAATGAAATTGATTGATTATTTCAAAAAGAGTAAAGTGATTATAAAGTAGAGTATACTAAATTTTCACACTTAAGGCCATTACACTGCGTTTTAGCTGGAACTAGCAGTACCCATAATGTATGCGTTTGTGTACATCATGAAAATTTTAAACTAATTCTTGAAGCTATAGATCTGAAACATTTTACGCAGAATACTGAACTGCCTCTTAAAAACTACCACGACTATATTAAAGCAGTAATGTGCAGTAACTCTATTGAAAAATGTTTCTTAGGTGCAGAATGTCTAGATTGCCCCAATATGTCAAATTTACGTCCACATCTTCTTGAACGTTTTGAAAAACATCATATTTTTGAAATCAAATATGAATCGTAGTTTTAAACAGACAGATGTACCATTCCTACATAAACTTTAAATTCTTATGATTTCGCTAACTTACTAGGAGAAAAATTATTAAAACTCAAAACTCATGATTATTTCGCTACGAAACAATCACTTTTTATTAATCAACTGAAAAAAGATCTTAAAAGTGGAAAATCGAATCGATGATGAAACATTAAAATTTAAAAAAACATCTGTGAGCTCTGAGTGTCAACTTTTTCTAAAACAAAATAATAAAACCAAAAAGCCTACATCTCGTACTTCATCCAAAACTAAAAAATAATAGAAAATATTTGTTAAGAAAGTATTTTAATTAATAATATTCATAGTTAACTTGAGCACGGCGTGGCACCGCGCCAGGCCTCGACGTGCGTTCATACTGCCGAACGTCTACTCTTTGATATTGTTTTACTCGAATTTTTCAGTGAGAGCGCACTGTGCAAAAAGACGTTTTCAATGTAAAAAAACCTCAGCTTTCCATCTAGCCTATCAAAAAAAATATTAAAAATGCCTTTTTCGAGATATAGCATGTTTTTTGTCTTTTTTTGGTAAAAATGAAATTTTTTTGGAAAACTAACCATATTATCGGAAAGCTGACTGAAAAATACATCGAAAATGCCATTTGCAAAATTTTTTTAGGATAGGAGTAAAGCCAAGAAAATGAGCTGAAAACAGTGACTTTTAACGCTCGTGCGGCGGGCTTGGGACGTTTCGCGTGAAACTCCCCATACTTGAAAAACTAAACTTCTTAGAAAGAAATAAAAAATTATAAGGAATAAACGTTGACAAACAAATAATAAAATTGGAAACGATCGAAAATTTCTTTAAAAAAAAAGAAAGGTCTTTTGTTGTAAAATCTTATTTTATCAAAACTTGAATCTTGCAATTTATTGATTGTCATAGTAAAAGCTAGAACTATTGGAAACTGTTTTCTGTATATAATTAACGATAAAGATAAACTATTACTGGTATTTAACGTAATTCTTGGAATAAAAACTTTATCACCAGACTTTCACGAGTTACTATGTCTGCTTCTAAAATACATTAAAATAATTTTGTTATACCTTGTGTAGTTTGTTGCAACCTATTGAATATACTCAAGTTTCTTATTAACACAAAAATAGCATCTAGTTTTAAATTTATAACTTGTGGTAGTAATATTTTATGTATATTTTTTAAAGTTTCTATAGAAAAATTGATGTTTATATTTTCTTCAGTGCGATCACTACCTTAAAATTTTCATAATCTATGCTGTAATAAGTATGTTCTTTTCCTAAAACATAATTCAAAATTCCATTATTTAAAATATATGAAAGTTCGTTATAAGTTTTTAGAATTACCTTGTTCAGGCAGCTATGTATAACACATCTCCATAAATTTGTTTACAAACATCATCGGTTTCCCATCCCTGTGAAATTTCAAAAGACTCAATTGTTCTATTTGCAATGTCTGTTAAGGTGAAATTGACAATTTTAAAAAGAAGCATATCATAATCTTACAGTGTTTTTATAGAAATGAATACCTTATAGTTTCACTAAATCTAAAACTCTAACACTCATCCTTTATCACTGAAAGTATTTGTCTATAATTGCTTTCTAAAATAAATAATTTTTCACCAAATTAAATATTATTATCACATAAATCTTTTAAAGTTTTATCCACTATTCTCAAAGCTTTTTTAGAGATCATTGAAGCTTCGTCCCAAATGATTACATTTACTTCTTTTAATTTTTATTTATCAGCTTCGTATTAGAAAAAAGGACTTTCAATATTATTTAAATCTAATAATAATCAAAATGTTCTATAACTTGCCACTTTTTCAGGTAGTAAAATTGAAACGATTTCTGTCCAAGCCATGGATATAACCTACTTTTTTTTAACCAAAAAATAAAAAAACAACGTTTTTACAGAACCTTCTGGACCATCCATAAAATATAATTTTGTATTACTGTTAATAATTTCATTAAAAATTTATTTTGGACCACTAGTTAGGTTAACAAATAAATCCTTAAAATTTGTTTGTAAATCAGTAACATTTTTAGTATCCTCAATATTTTCAGATTTTACTGTTTCATTAGGTTCTGTTAATCTATAATTTTTACATGAACTTCCTTTAAGTTTGAGGATTTCATTTAAATGTAATAAAACATTATTTTGTTTATCGTCTTTAAAATCTTCAATAAAAAATTTTTGGAGTGATTCCCAAATAAACTTACCACAAACGTCTTTAGATATTAAAAACCATGCGAAAAATTTTCTCAGTTGATATGGCAGCATAACGTTACAAACTTCTTTAAATGTTTTATTTATTTGAGAGTCGTGTTCATTTTAACCTAAACTTATGTTATAAAACTATTTTGAATGATTCAGCTCCACTCGCCCGATTTATAATTACTAAATAAGAAACACTCAGAGTCTTTGGATGACACCATTTGTAGTCGCCCTATTGTTAAATTACGTCTAACTTTTTCTCTCCTAACCCAAGTTTTTACCATCGAATTGAAACAGTAATATTCTGGAATATTCACGTATCTAACTTTTTTGTGAAACTATCTATTTTATTTAATTTAAACCAAGACGTTAATGCTGTTTCGGAGTTTTTTATAGCTTCAAACATATTATTTTTTTGAAAAACTGAATTTCGTTTATTTTCACTATTACTGGTAAACTAAATACAGAACGACTACGTCTACACTGAGGGAGCTTTTGCAATCGCCATGCTGCTTCCATGGGGCTTAAATAGTGGCCATCCACATAATCTGATATTTCATCAAAAATTTCTATATCAACTTTCTCATCAGTCGTTTCTGTTTTCATCATTTTACAGGATACTATATCTTCTCCTTTATAAGTATAGTCAAAAATATACTTTATACTTTGAATTGATGCACAATACTTAACATTAATGTGGCAATTTTATTTGGTTAACAATATGGATTGTATGTTACTACCATTGAATTATTAACTAAAATTTTTTCATTACTATTTTTGATTTTATATGTATGATTATCACATCTGTTGTCACTTCTTTTGTTATTTTGGTATCCATTTTTGTAAAAACAGTATCATTAGTAAATTTTGTTAGAAACTTTTTTGTACAAATTTTTGGATGAGTGGTGAGATATGGACTATCTTTACCATGAGATTGATGAAGCATGTGTTTATTATTTATATCATTATAATTTTACTGAGGGGCAGTTGGGGGCTGTGGGGGGTTATGTGGAATGTCCCACCGAGATAACTGTATAATATAGGAAGATATAGATATGTGTTATGAAGTGACAAATGTAGGGTATTTCACGTAACCCCCACTGCCCCTCTGCTTATCCTTAAAGTACCTTACTCAGCACGCAAAAAATTAACGTAGAATTTGTCTCATTTTTCGTACTCTTAACCCAATACATATCGGGCCTAGCCCTTCTTTACTCTTTACTGACCTTCTATTGTTTACATAGATTATCTGTTAAAAAAAAAAAAAAAAAAAAAAACAGGTGTACAATACAGCTTTCCGCCTTTTTCATCTTTTAGAAAACATTTGAACAAAGTTTTTGAGATAATTTTGATATTAGAACTGAAACTCTTTGTTACGTTAAAAAAATTATAAATTAACGAAAATGGATGGACTATATCTATACTGATACATTACAAAGAAGTAAATAATAAGTTATCTCAGTACATAGTAAGTCGTATAAAATATCGTTCAAAATTTATATTAGTATGTACAAAGTTTCTGGTGTGTTAATGTTTTAGCGGATAATATCATATTACTTTGTACCTGAATATTTTTGTTATCAAATGAAGGAAACCATGGAAATTTCTCCCTACAAATATGACTCACTTTCGTGAGCCATTTTAGAAAGCTCTATTAAACCACAAAGAATGTCTGGTCTACTACTAAAAAAAAACTTGCTTGACATTGTTTTCTTCAGTTGTTATTTGATCTATGATATTGTACTGATATAATTTAGTTATTCACAATCGTGTACCCTTACACAAACCGTATGATATACTTAAGTCTTATTAATATTCCTATACCTTCAATTATACAGAAAAATTTATGTTAATATTATTATATTATTTGTTAACACCCTTCTAAGTTGCTTGATCGCTTTGCTGTAATAAACTTGAGATTCTCCATTTAATCAATGTCAAAAGTTATTGTGAAAGACAGCGTATTTCTTCAGTGTACTTAAAGTTACGTTATTTATTGAGTTTCACAACTTTTCCATTCGTGATTAAGGTGATTGTTTGACTTGAAGACAGTGTTTACACAGTTACCGGGGGAAAAGTTCAGAGAGGTGAGAGGTGAGCAAATATATACAGCAACGCTGGTAATTGTTTTTCTCATGTGGATGTACTTACATACAGGCTTTTACGCATTCTTGATCCCCTTTTTGTAAATTTATTTAAAGACGAACTTGTGGATCTATTAAAAAATTTAATACGTTTATTTAAAAATAATCTTTTACACCAAAAAGTTAGGAGATTACTACAGATTATGTAAATGAAATTTTACGTGATTCTACAGGTGAAATTGACAATTTTAAAAAGAAGCATATCGGGAAACATATGACAAAGAGGGTATTGTTAAACAAGCTGCAATTTTTCGTGGACATTTTTATGCTCTTTCAAATATGCGTTTAATGTTTGAATAATATTTGTCAAAAAAAATCTATGTGTGATGAAAGTCCTGCAGGGGCATAAACTGGCATCTAATATTACCCCATTGAAGACAGCAGTATTTAAGGATGATTTCTCTTGACATTTTAAATATTATTATACATTAGGTATTTAATATGGACTAGGAATAAGTGTGTGAGCGTATGTAACAGATGTAAGCGTGACGTTAGAGACGTACTACGAGTAGGCGGTAGGAAATTGTTTTGAAATCATCGAACGATTCGATGAAAGTGCATAGTCTTATACTGGCCAGCCTACATATTGTTTCTATTTTTTTGTGCTGTCGTACATCATTATATAATTATTTATTTATTAAATATTAAAATATTCATTTAAACCCCACCCAATTAACGTAGGTATACTCATTGCAACGATAGTTCCAATACCATCGTACACAATATCGTTTTATAGAACGTACATTTAAATGCATAATGACATCTGTATGCTATATAATTTGATAGAAGTATAATTTCCTACTTGTGCACTCAAGCACCCGCTATCTACTGTTTTTTTATTTTTTTTGGATGAGGCTTAAACAATTTTGTTATTTTTAGTCTTGTGCCATAGCCCCATTCTTTTAAAATTCATAAATTTTTTATTAACATAACAATTGCATGAATTTTTAAATTTTGTTCTTGGTATAGTAGACGTTTTCTTTTGAAATTCAAATATTTAGCTAAAATATTTAAATAAATATTGTTATCAGTTTCATCAATTTCTTTTGAAGTTGCATAATATATGCTGTATTAAGTTTTACTTTCTCTGTTCACTACCGTTAAAATTTTTTTGTAAAAAAAATGCGATACTTCTGAAAAGTCATTTGCGTTTCCGATAATTTTCAAATATAAATCGTTGTTATCTGTTTTCTTCAAATTTTAATGTTTTCTTCAGTCCTTTATCTAATTTTAACAGAAGTGAAGAAAACATTTTGATAATCAAACGTTCATTGGTTTCTAATTTAAAAATTTTATGAAAAAGCTTAAGAATTACCATTTCAAATTAAATATTCATTACCAAATATTTTTATAGTATCATACGTATTTCTTTATGTATAATCAATGAGTTTTTAAACTTTTTGTGTTATCAATGCTTTGTCCCAAATAATAAAAATAATCTCACTTAATTTTGTAAATCTGATTTTTGATTACAAATTTGGTGGATTTTAGCAACTTTTTTACTGTAGCACTGCAACATGCGTTTAAAAAGTTCCACTACCTACATACGTACAAATCGCATATTTTTTTGTAGTTGGTCTGCTGGACCCTATTTCTTTTAGTAAGGTCATTTTCATAAACACTAGAAATATCAAGTTCGTTTGTATGCTCATTAATAAATTTAATCAAGGATTGGTGAGTCGAACTAGCAGGGAGGCTAAGCCCCACTTGTTCTATTAATACACACTACGTATATACAAATTTTTTTCCGCGTTACTGTGACAGTCTATTGGCCTTGTCACCGTAGCCAGCCACTCACCACCTATATATGGAGGCGTATTGCTACACTCATCTACCAATCCCGTAATTGACATCGTACCTATCATATCATGGGCACTGTAGGAATTATTCTGATAAAACACTCTGCTAGTTAATCTGGCACTTTCGCGTTAGGTCCACTCGCCACCGTGTAGCCTTTTTCCGAAGAAGATTTAATATTTCAGGACATCTGCTTCTCGTTGGTTAAGCCGGCGCTTTCTGCTAAAGCATCGGAACTGGGCAACTTAGCATCCCCGGAAGAGCCCCATCTTTCAGAGACCACTTCTTGCCAGTAAAGCAGGAGATCTCTCCCTGGTACCTGGCATAATGTCTTCTAATCCCTACCTATAGCCCTAAAAACATTTTGCATTAACCCAAACCCGAGGACCTGTGGGGCAAGGAAAAAACTTTTGAGTCACTTTGAAGGAAAGTTCCAAGAAAAAACCTTTATATATATATACACTGCACAATTACATAAGCCGTCAGCTCTGCTCAAATTTCTGATCAAAATAACTTTTGCTCCAATTTTTAAACTCATGGGGTGGTAAGCCTTCATGAAAACTATTTAATATCTTAGTGAGAAAATTAAAATAAACATCACCATCGAATTCAACAACACCTTTATACGTCGCACAATTTATACTGAAATACGTTTCTGTATATTCCTGTATTTAGTTCATAATTTTATTGTGAAAAAAATAAGTATCTGTATTTTAAGACGTCAGTATTACACTGTTAAGTATCCAATCATTATTTTCAATAAAAAATTTTTTACAAACATTTCTTGTTTTCCATTGTACAAGGATGTTTAATGCCTTTGCAAAGGAAGCCCATGGAGGTCCAGACATCACCAGAAAAAATCCACTATTCGTTTTAAAATTCAGATAAGTGGTGTTTTGGCATCCTAGATTCTTATCCTTTTGGAAAAGACCGAGAAAAAAATCTCGATAATTTTCGACTTGACTCGAACTCACGACCCCTCGAGTATCCCGGGCTAGGAGGCTAGCACGCTAACCATTAAGCTATCGAAGTTCTTACTACTATTACTACTTTTTATGACCAGTAGAATTTGGCAGAAGACTTCTCCTAAAATCAGTATTTTTATTTTAAAATTAATTTCTGTATTGCATAGATCTCTTAAAGTTCTACATGGTAAGTTTTTTTTTAATCAAAAAAGCCTCATCTGAAATAATTAAACAAACTTTTTTTAATTTTTTTTTTTGTAATTTCATCCCAAGCAAATACTTTTAATCTTGTTTGAATCTTATGATAAACGAAAAGTTTTAATAATAGATTATTCCTTTTAGAAGTTAAATAGAGGTAGTACCACTTCTAGCCATTGATGAAATTGTATTCATTCTGAGAAATAAAATACCATATTTATAATTTATATAAATTTGATATCCTTTTATTTGTAATTTCTGACTATTTTTGTGATATTAAATCTAAATTCTTTTTTTTTTATTTTTTTTATTTTCAAAAAAATTAATTTCCAGAAATTAAATTTTCGTGTGAACCCCAATTATAATTCACGTTTATAACTATCATTAAAGAAGCCTTTTCGTGACGGTTCATGAACCGAGACCAAATTAATTTTATAGTTGAAAATTTACTGAATCGAATGGTATAATTATTTATACCGCTTACTCTGCAAAATTTAAAGATATTATTAATTTAATGTAGCGCTTTTTAATACGTATTATTATGGCGGAGCTCGTACATGCGATGAAAGTTACCTAATAACTCGAATAATCTAACGGTTTCCAGAATAAGAGTGCATACGTTTTGTAGAAAAAATCTTTTCTTTCAAATACAAACCTCATCTTTCACATACCTCTTCAACACCTGTCAAAGAAAGTGTACCCTGGAAATTTTTAAGTTTTTCTTTTCAAAATATGGATCGAGTCATTTCATTTCTACAGGTTAGCCTATGTTCTCTTGCGCCCGTGATGCCAACTATACCTGAGTTTGCGAGCAAATTTGTGGCCTACGACGTAAGTTAGCATCTCTGCATGAGAGAGCCTCCTTAACCGAGAAGCAGTCGTAGCTTAGTTGACTAAGGCGCAACTCTTGGTTGGCGGAAATACGGCTGCTCAAGTGGGGTGCGGGTTAGAATTACGATTGATGCAATTCTTGGAAAGGTTTTTTCAAGATTGGTTTTCGTCCAATATTTGTTTTCAAGCCTCGAGGCTGATCATACTCCACAGTGCGACGCGGGGCTCACGTCCTTGATAGGTGCGGGATCAGTTAGGGAAGTCAGGAGGGTCATAGGGGTAGAAAGAAAAAAGAACGCTACCACAAAGCGACCTGGAGATAGCCTCTGTAAGTGTCTTGTGGGAACCAGGGATGGAACAGAGGCGTAAAAGAGGTTGTAATGTATTCGCGCGGTGGATAAAAGACGTGAGGTGGGGAGAGCGGGAGCCGGCTCTGTCCGACGACGATTTAACATCGGATGGCAGAGTAACTTGACGAGAAGTCGAGCGTGGATTAAGAATAAAGCTTACTTCTGCCTACTATTTCATGTATTTCGTACCTGTGTCCTATCCTCACCACGGCTATGATATATATATAGCAACTGACGACGAGGACGAACAGAGAGGATTGGGTAATAAAAAACTCTCTCGCGACCAGCGTTGGAGAGCAGAACTGGCCGAAAAGATGCAAGGAAATCGCGAGTAATGCATTCGGATTTTGGGGACGAGTTAAGCTGGTATGCGAGTAAGCGACACGGCTGAGTAGTCGTGACAAGAGCTGAGTGGGCGACAAAAGGCAACGAGGGAAGCCAAAAGTGTGGTGCGCGCCCATAGTGGAAAGTGCTAGTTAATGAGTGATAACAAGTCAAAGATCGACGAGCCAACTGAGGAGTAGCAAGAGCCAGCAGAGGAAGAATTAACAGTCAGTGAAGCCCACCGTCTAGTTAAAGCATAAATAATCGAGCAACTGATAAGGGGGGAGTCGAAGTCGACGAAACAACCCCCAGAGACATTTTGAGAGAGCAACTCGTGGGATTAGTGAAGTTACAGTGCGTGGGAAAAAAGCCGAATCTAAGACAGCAGAAAATTAGCCAACGGAAAGCGAGCATAGCGACGCAGTACCATCGCCCGAAGAAGAGACCATGTCGTCGGAAAGCAAACTGTTTTTCAAGGTATCGGACAACTGGGACGCGTTTAAAGATCGGTTGGAATTCCGATTTGTTGCAAAAAAAATCACGCAAGTAGAAATGAAACATGCAGAGTTAATGACGCATGTGGACGAGGATACATACAAGCTGGTTCGAGCATTGTGTGCATCAGCTAAACCATCAGAAAAATCGTACGACGAAATCGCGAAATTCCTGTCGGAGCGTTTGAAACCGGAGTGTTCGGAATTAATGAAACACTGTAAATTTAATCGAGCCAAGCAAGAGTCGAATAAGTCCGTCGCCAATTGTTAGAAGGCGATGAAGAGTTGAATTATATATACACAAGACACGTTTGCTATAGAACAAAAGGAGTACTTTCAAGACCGAACAAAAGATTCGAAAAAACCACGACAGACAACGGAACAGCGAGCCACCGATCTAAAAGGATTTTTCTGTGGTAAGACGGGACACAAGACGACCCCATGCAGATACTGAGATAGAAGATGCTATTTCTGCCACAAAAATGGACATCTTGAACGAGCTTGCATAAAAAAGTGGATCCTGTTGAATAAATTTTTGGAAGAAAAAAGTAGCAGATCCAAGAGCGACGTCAGCAACAGAGGCAACGAAGGCAGTTTATCGCACGGCAACAACTTCATCGACTTCCACAACATTGGAACGATGGTAAAGGTGAATAAATGTAACGCGATAAGTGCCGAACCAATATCTTTTTATGTCAAAATTAATGATGAAGTCATAGCGATGGAATCCGATTCAGGCACATACTTTAGCGTGATGTCTGAAGACTTCGTAAATAGAAAGTTTAGAAGTTTGAAAATTAGTCGTTCAAAAATAAATTTAATCTCATACGAAAACAAAGCAATGGAACCACGTTGTCAGCTTACGAACTTGAAGGTTACCTTTAACAACAAAACCGAAATTTTAAGTTGCCTTATTTTGAAAGGGGACAAAATTCCACTGATCGGGAGACAGTGGCTCTCAACATACGGGCTTTGGCCATTAGAACGGTTTTTACATCAGATATCATATCTAAAAATAAACACGGCTTTTATAGTATGAGTGTCGAAAGTATGCGGGGAAAAATACTGACCGAATTTGAGACTTTATTTAGCGACATACCCGGTATTTATAACAGGCGCGAAATCGTAATACACGTTAAACCAAACGTAAAGCTGGTAGCGCTTGGAGCAAGGCATATGACTTACGCGTTGAGACCGAAGGTTGAGCAGGAGATCGAGCGTCTAATAACGTTAGGTAATTGGATAAAGGTAGAGTCTAGCGAGTGGGCCACGCCTATAGTTCCAGTACAAAAAAGCAACAGCCAAGTCAGCAATCTGCGGTGACTTTAAATTGACCCTAAACCTGTACTTACACATAACAAAACGTCGGTTAGCAAAGATAGATGACATATTTGCAGTGTTGCAAAACGGATTAAAGTTTTCACAGCTAGATCTGCCTCACGCATACATGCACTGCCCAGTAGAAAAAGAGTCGCGTAAATATTTGACAATAACTACGCACATCGGGCTGTTTTAATATACTCGTATGTCGGAAGGCATAAGCATTGCTCCAAGCGAATTCACCCACATAATGACAGAATGCTTGCAAGGAATTCCAAATGTTATAAACTGTATGGATAATATTTACGTTACAGAAAAAACCAACGAAGAGCATATGAAAAACTTGCGAGCAGTCTGTTAGAGACTAACAGAGCGCGCTTCAGTTAAATAAAGAAAAATGCGAATTCATGAAAGACCGAATAGAATTACTGGGTTTCGTGATTGACAAAAACGGGCTGCACAAGGCAAGGTCGAAGGTCATAGCAATATACGAAGCGCCACGTCCTGAAAGCGTCAAATAGCTTGAATCATTACTTGGTCTAATCAATTTTTATGAACTGTTTTGGAAAAAAAAATCAATTAAGCTGAAACCGCTATGTGACTACGTGCGGAAAAATAAAATTGAGTGGACCAAGAAATGCAACAACGCGTTTTGATGGGTGAAGAACGAACTGATCTCTGAAAGAGTGTTAGCACACTACGATAAGAACGAAGACCTGATATTAGCGTGCGACGCGTCTCACTACGAAATAGCAGCAATTTTGCCACACAGGTATAAAGATGGCCCTGAGAAACCGATCGCGTTTGAAATTCCAGACAAAGAATTAAACAGAGCCATTAACGATAAGGAAGTGGCAGCTATTGTATTTGGATTTAAGAAATTTCATAGCTTTGTATTCAGCCACAAGGTAATATTACGCACGGATCATCAGCCGCTCGAATTCATTTTTAATCCAAAAAAGGGCATTCCCCAAATAGCGGCCTCGAGACTGCAGTGTTGGGCGATTTTTTTGTCGGGTTTCGACTACGAGATGGAATGGATAAAGTCAAGTGAAAATTCAATCTGCAACGCGTTATCGCGATTACCTATAAAAGGCGAGACTGATATATTCGAACATTGCAATGGGCCGTTACATTTTATTAACGAAGCAAAAATCGTCAATTACGAAACGGTAGTAAAAGAAACAAAAAGAGACGCAACACTATCGCGCATAGTAAAATTTTGTATTTTTGGTTGGCCCAAGAAAAGTGAAGGTCTTTCAGAAATCGAAAAAAAAATTGTCTTTTTTGGGGTTATAGAATAGTAATTCCAGAAAGTCTACGAGACGGAATCTTGAAGGACCTTCAATTGTCCCATTTGGGCATAGTGAAAATGAAAGTTTTTGCGCGCTCGTACGTGTGGTGGCCAGGTATTGATGCGGCCATTGAAGATATTGCAAACGTTTGTGACACGTGTGTCGAAAATCGGAAATCACCACCACGCGCACCCTTAACACCACAGCCATGGCCAAAAAAAGCTTGGCAAAGGGTGCATTGCGATTTTTTAGGTTCCTTTTATAGGAATATGTACCTGGTGGTAATAGATTCCTTTTCCAAGTGGCCAGAAGTTATTAATATCAAGCAAGACACTAGCTCGTCTAAAGTAATACAAATATTTGATATATTATTTGCGAGAAATGGATTGTGTGAGAATTTAGTCTCCAACAACGGTAGGCAGCTAGCGAGTGCGGAATTTCACGAATATTTAGAGCGAAATGGAGTCAAACATATTTTTTCGCTACCGTACCATCCAGTGACAAACGGCGCAGCCGAAAATTTCGTGGGTACATTCAAGGATATGGTATCGAAAATTGTAAAGGGAGAAAGAAGGTAGACACGGCGGTCCACTAATTCTTATTCGACTACCGCAGCGCGCCGCATAGTACGACCGGAAGATCACCGGCAAAATTACTCTAGGAACGCGAAATTTGAATGCGGTTCGACCTGCTACGCCCTAACTTACGCTCTAAGGTTGAAAAGAAACAAGGCACGCAAATTCAGGCTATGCCCCATTTGCATAAAATCGAACTGAACGAAGGAGACTCGGTCATGATATATAATAGAAGTAAATCCAGTGGAAAGAGACTAAAAGGAGAAATAGTTGAGCGACTATCCCCATCGACTTACAAGTGCAGACGGAGTCTGGCACTATAGCGAAGCGTCATACTGAACAGATTGTAAAACCCTTGCGCCGTTCCGAGCGTATTGCCCAGAGGCAACACAATTGAAACAAGGGAAGATTGTAATGTATGCGCACGGTGGATAAAAGACGCGAGGTAGGAAGAGCAAGAGCCGGCTATGTCTGACAATGATGTAACGCCGGATGGCAGAGCAACTCGACGAGAAGTCTAGCGCGGATTAAGAATAAAGCTTACTTATACCTACTATGGCGTGTATTTCTTACCTGTGCCCTATCCTCACCACGGCTATGATTGATATATAGCAGGGGTCAAATGGGAAGAAGGAAGGGTAAGGGTTACGGCATAGTTGAATTCTGGGGGCTTGGGGCTAAGAATCATCATCCTCTACACTACGGTGCTGGAGGGTGCCCGAAAAAATAAATTTGAGTGATCTATGGGTGGAAAAAAAAACTATTGTTAATCGTCATTAATGAGGAGTTGGGGTGCAGAACAATCAGACTGGTAAAGTCCCACTATTATGGACCTTCCTATATTATATAATAATTTTGAGGAGTCGTTCCACACATTCCCCCTGCATCCTTCTCAGCTCTGTTCAGCCCCCTTCTCAATAAGGTAGAATTCTATCGGTTTTTACCTCATTTTTATTAGGTTAAAAGTGTTTAGCCCTTTTTTTACCTCCCTTAGCCTCCAACTTGATTTTAAAAAGCTCCACTCCTAATGAGGTAAAATTATATTGGCTTAAATCTCATTTTTATTAAATAAAATTTTTGTTGAGCCGTCCCTATACCCCACTTAGCGCCCTCCTCAAAATTACATAACACAACAACCACATAACCTCATAAGTCTTCCTCATAGTTTTAAATAACTCCCTTGAGCTACCCTTCCCGTGCATCTCTTAATGAGGTAAAATTATATCGGTTATCATGTCATTTTAAGTTCATATACTTTTTGCACCCCCCTTCTCCTCAGCTTTCCTTACACTTAATAATAGTCTTTCCTTAGCCCTCTTACAATTTTCAAACACATTGTCTGAGCAACGCTGCCATATTTGTTCTAGCCCTCTTCAGACTTTACGCTTTTACTACTCCCTTAATAAATAATTATTCGTGGTTTGTAGGGCTCTATAATATGGTTCGCAAAAATAAGTCTTATTTAGAGGGCACCATTTTTATGATTTTTACCAGTTTATGACTATGAAATATTAAGATACAAAGTTATGTCATGTTATTAACAAAAAAAAAATTGACGCACCAAAAATGTAATACTTACTAATAATTCATTGCCCGGAGACAAAAAAAATACATTTGAATCTTATGTTTTCCAGTAGAGTAAAAATTGGTAATTCCCCTTTAAAATTTTCCTAGGAATACGGAAAAAATAAATTTGTCCTAATTAACTGTTGGCTTCATTTACTTATTTAACAGTTTATAAAATAATTCTAGTTTTTTTATTTAGTTTTTTGCTTCTATCTCCGATTCTATTGCTTTTAGAGAAATTTTTCAATCACCAATCTCTTTGTTATCTAATTTTCTATGAAACAGATACTTTAATAAATGCATTATTTATTGTTAATAACACGATAGGGGCAGAAAAATGCGAAAAGAAATTTTGTATACCAAAAAATTTCCGATCGACGTTGGAAAAAAATTATCTTGTCAATTTGAATGTTACCATAAAAAAATAAAGATATTAAGCTGTACAACAATAAACTATTTCTGAAATTGCAAAATAATTATTAGTTTTTTGTTCATCAATTTTCTAAAGTGAAACTTTATATGAAAAAAACCAATAATAAAGCACCTAGATTACTGGTCAACTATAAAGGAGGCTCAAGTGGCACTATGCAAAAAATCTTTAAAATATTGATGAATTATAACAAGAAAAAAAATTGATTTTTGTCAATTTCGACGTTTTTTCGCGAAAAATTATATTTTGCACCTCAAACAATTGCAAATATTTCAGTCAATTTTTCATAATTTTGTTTGAAACAAATGGCATTGTACTTGTCATAAGAAAATACAATTTAAAAAAAAAATCCTCTAGCTAACTCTAAAGCTAAGACATAAAAAATTGTAGTTTTTTGCACACAACATACTAACAATTAAGTTTTTTAATTAAAATAACGTCCAATGGTGGTACTGCCGAATTTTGTATTTATTAAAAAAACCAAACGACGTTTCGGCCGTTTGGACAATGTCCCAGCCCTCATCAGGTACAAAATTTTATGAGAAACAAAAATTCTTTACAATACAAATTTTGGTAAATACAATAAACGCAAATTAAGTAAAGTGTATAACATACCACTGACTTTTATAAAAGGGATGTAAAATCGTAATATAGTCAGAGTTTCAAGTTTAGTTGCTTTTATACCCTGCACATACACAAATGACATAATACACGCACACAAAACAATCAAATAAGAATCGCAAGCAGTTCGTTGTGAGATACACGTAAACAGATCATGTTTTCCTAATACTATAAATGAAAGGGGCCCTCAAATCATGTACATCAAGTTGTTCTCTTTTCTTAATTGACTTAACGAGAAACTTATAACAATTTTTCAATTTTTTCGTATCTTTTAGTCTATTAATATTATTATTGAAATAATGTATATTTAACATTTCGGAAAAAAGGGCTTTTTGTAATTTTGTTCTGTGTCTAAAATTTTTATTTTATTAAAATTGCAGTTGTTTGTAAATTCAATGCTAAGTTGTGATAGTACAGATGTATCTTTTTTTTTCTCTATGTCTCTTTTATGTTCTGTCATTCCTAATTTTACGGCTCTCGAAGTTTGACCGACATAACAGCAGTTGCAATTTGCACATGGTATGTGGTAAATGGCATTATTTTTATCGAGTGGCTTACTTACGTCTTTTCCAAGTGAGAAGATTAAATTTAATTTATTGTTTAAACTGTATACAAGACCAATGTGATTTTTTACAAAAATATTTAACAGGACCGTGCAAGTGGGGTGAATATACGGTGATAATAAGATTAATTTATAATTTGTATTGTTTCTATTGCAATTGTCAATCATGTTCATGCTTTTTAAAGTATTTTTTTTTTGTTTAAGAATTTATCAATCAATCTTTGAGGATAATTGTTAGCTAGTGAAAATTTATTGATTAATTTTAAATTATTGTTATGAAATTGAGAGTCTGCTAATTTGATAGAGAAGTCTACTAATGTGTTAATAATTTTATTTAATATTTTTGTAAGAAGCTTCACATTGGTCTTGTATACAGTTTAAACAATAAATTAAATTTAATCTCTTTACTTGGAAAAGATGTAACCGAGCCACTCGATAAACATGATGCCATGTGCGAATTGCAACTGCTGTTACGTCGGTCAAACATCGAGAGCTGTAAAATTAAGAATGGCAGAACATAAAAGAGACATAGACAAAAAAAAGGATGCATCTGTATTATCACAACATAGCATTGAGCTTACACACAACTTTAATTTTGATAAAATAAAAATTTTTGATACAGAATAAAATTACAAAAAGCACCTTTTTTCCGAAATTTTAAAAATACATTATTTTAATAATAATATTAATAGACAAAAAGATACAAGAAATTTAAAAATTGTTACAAGTCTCTCGTTAAGTCAATTAAGAAAGGAGACTAACTTCATGTACATGATTTGGGGGGCCCCTTTCATCTATAGTATTAGGAAAACATGATCTGTTTACGAGTTTAAGGAACAGCTTGCAATTCTTATTTGATTGTATAATGTGCGTAAACTATGTCATTTGTGTATGTGAAGGGTGTAAAAGCAACTAAACTTGAAACTCGAACTACATTACGATTTTATATCTCTTTCGTAAGAGTCAGAGGTATATTTTACACTTTACTCAGTTTGCGTTTATTGTATGTACCAAAAATTTGTATTGTAAAGAATTTTTTTTATTACTCATAGATTTTTGTACATGATGAGGGCTGGGACATTGTCCAAACGGCTGAAACATCGTTTTGTTTTTTAATAAATACAAAATTTGAGAGTACCACCATTGGACGTTATTTTAATTATCAAGTAACTGTCATTGGATGTCTTATTTAATTAAGTTTTTCATTGCAAAAAAATGTGTGTATCATCTTCATGCATGTTTGCATCATACTGTCACAGTACTTTATGAATTTTAATGAAAAGAAAGCTAAAAAAATTTTTAAAGTTGCATTGTAATAACTGGCGTCAGCTCAGCGCTCCTATCTGTACCTCTCTAGGTGACCAACTGGTTGCAGTGCGCATGGGGAAAAACATGGGCTGTGGCTGGTGTTTGAATTTAAAAAAGTTCTTGTTCATAATTATACAGTTAGAAACATAGTATCTTGTATCCAACTAATGGGTTGTTGAAGTTACGATTGAAGAAGAAGACGTATGCTACAATGCATCCGAAAACACTTTTAACCGTGGACGAAGAACCGGACAGAATGGACGAAGAAACTTATTTGGATCCAATACAAGAGTTTGTGGTCGGTTACAACTGTAAGTATGCAATGATAGATGGTGCAACAGATAGTGAAATAGATAATAGTTACTGCGGAAATGAATCATCAAAGAAAGCTTAATTTCAATGTATCAAAAAAAATCTTGCATTTAATGTATACGAAAATTTGAATAAACAAATTTTTTTACAATCTGTTTTTGTGTTAAATTTGTTAATTAAGCATGTTTTATGTATAATAGTATGTTTATAACTGTATAATTATGTACAACAACTTATTTAAACTCAAACGCCTGCCGCAGCCCGTGTTTCACCACTTACGCACTGCAACCGGTCGGTCACCTAGTCGCAAGAAAGGGGTGCAGATGGGAGCGATGAGCAAACGCCAATTGTTACAGTGCAACTTTCTTGATGTTTTTTAGCTTTTCTTTTATTAAAATTAATAAAGTGCTCTGGTAGTATGATGCAGATATACACAAAGATGATAGACAAATTTTTTGCAATAAAAAACGTAATTGTTAGTCTGTTATTGCAAAAAACGTCAATTTATTTTATTTCAGCTTCATAGTCAGCTAGTGCATTTTTTTATTTTTTTTTAATTTGTATTTTTTTATGACAAATACAATTTCGTTTGTTTTAAACAAAATTATTGAAAATTGACTGAGATATTTGCAATTGTTTAAGTTGCAAAATATAATTTTTCGCAAAAAAACGTCAAAATTGACCAAAATCAATTTTTTTTTTCTTGTTATAATTATTTTTATCAAATACAATGTTCTTACCGAAGCAAAATGTCGATAAACCATCAGTGAAACTGTAATAACACTAAAAAGTTTCACTGTAGAAAATTAAAAAATTAATAATTATTTCGTAATTTCACAAATAGCTTTTTGTTGTACAACTTCATATCTCTATTTTCTCATGGTAACATTCAAATTGACAAGATGATTTTTTTCCTACGTCGATCGAAAGTTTTTCGGTACACAATATTTTTTTTCGGACTTTTTAGCCCTTAGCGTGTTATTAACAAATATAATGCATATGCAAAAGTATCCGTTTCATAGAAAATTTGATGACCAAGAGATTGGTGATCAAGAAATTTCTTTAAGAGCAATAGAAGTGGAGACACAAGCACAAAACTAAGGAAAAATTGGCATTTTTTCATACATTGTTAAATAAATAAATAAAGCCGACGGTTGATTTGGACAAAACTATTTTTCCTATATTTTTCGAAAAATTCTGAAGGGAAATTACCAATTTTTTCTCTACTGGAAAACATAAGATTAAAAAAATCCTTTGGGCCATGGACCATAAGTAATATTTCCAACATTGTCTCGTAAGTCACTCTATATAGTAAAAGATATTAAAGATAATACTTTGTTTTCTTAGATATATTATTAGTATGTTTAAAATCTATCTACTTGCCTCTTCGGCGGTGTGGAAAAATAGATGACCAAATTTTCAATTCTGAAATAACTTTTTTTAACATAACAAAGCAACCTTATACAAATTAGAAAATTTAAAACCATTTTTTTTAAATATTTTGTGCAGACAGGGGAAGTGAAAAGAACGACAACATAAATCGTGTAGGAGGCAGTCGAGAGGGCGGTGAGAAGTCAAAAAAATGGTGTGAAGGAATAGTGGGGAGCATTCGGGGCTCGTACTTATATTTATGGGATGAAAATAACAGAGAATTAAGATTAATTTCTCTTCAATTTGTGGGGGGCTGTGAGGGGATGGTCAGAGGACAGTGATGGACTATGTGGAATGCCTGACATATTTAACTATATAATATGTACTCATGTATATTTATACTAGTTGGGTGCTTGTCCACCTAAAATAACTGTATATATATACATATAAAGATATACATACATTCTCATATTTTACAGTTGTATGAACTAAAAAGGAGTTGCAGCTCTTTTTTTGTAAAGCAAATAATTAAAAATGATTTTTATACAGCTTTTACTTTCATTACGGCGTCCATGTAATTCTAGTATACATATTAGTATACATGTTACTAGAAAGAAATTTCCACTTATATTGTATGTGTAATTTTTTGTCTTATTTGCAAGTAAACTTAAAATAATAAGTCTAATTTGAAATGGCAATGAGGGGGTTATGTTTTACAGTCATTTAATAACAAAATAAATTTTGAAAACAAAATAATGTGTGTGTGTATGTGTGTGTGCGTGTGCCAAGGTCCGGAAAATTTGGTAGGGTGTCAATAAAGTTCCACTTAATTGTGTGAAGCCCTGTGGGAGGAGTTCTGACCTTATTTTGTAGAAAAGCTAGGGGTAATTTCCCTACACAAACAACCATATGATGTAGTAATATATATGTATACACACAGTGTGTCCCATTTTCAATTAAGCACTGATAAATCCAGTCAACTACTATTACAAAAATACTACCATTACAAAAATGATCTTGACAAAAGTTGAAAGGTTCAAAGGGTAATGTTTCAAGACGGCCATAATTTTAAATTGACTTTGACCTTTAAGGTAATTTAAAGGTCACGTTGCTTTTTAAATTTAAATCCCCATTTTTTATTACGGATTTAGATAAAGCGTAAAATTTCTTGTCCAAATTCGTATTTAACGAATTCTCATTAAATGACCTTGAAGGGTAACTTGAAAGATAAACTATTTCAAATTACGTAATTATTCAACTTCTTATTAGGGCCAGATATGGGTAGGGAGATTTTCATGGCTCATAGTCGAAAGTGAGTTGCTTTTTTTCACTGATTTGATCACCCTGTCATGGCCAACCAGCCGAACTATACGTACGTTTTCAGTAGCCGAAGAGAAGACTAAAATGTGTTTACGATAGGTACTTAGTATAGGGGAAAAAATATGTTTGTATACATGGGTATAGATACATATCTAGCTGCGTATATGTATTGTAGGTGTAGTGGCTATGTAATTATCTGTATTCATTGTTACAGAAGAATTACTTGTTAGTGTTGTTAGATCATTCAATATAATATTTTGCATCTTCGGTTTTCTTTTACCGGTAAGTATGTTGTTAAGTTAACAACTTAACTATGGCGAGTGACAACGTGTATTCAAGGTGTCAATACATATACTGCAATAACGGACCTCTCAACATACACTCTTTACGGCAATTTTCCGCAGATAAACCATGACAAACTGAATGGATTACTTACTCAGGTAGCAAAGTATCTGGTCACAGTTATGGTAAAAATATACTTCTGTGCTCTGACTGACAGAACATGATTAGAGGCTACTATGCTTAAATAGTAGCAATGAACTTGATTTCCTGTAGTTGTGATAGAATGACAGGTTGGCTAAATTTATTTATTTATTTAATAATTTATACAATACCACTCATTTGCTCTCTTATTTTTCTTGTGTGTCTGCTTCCGATACTCCTAGTAAAATTTTATGGCCGCCAAAATTTTCGTTATTACATGATTTCTTACAATTGGGACACTATTTTCTAATCCATTATTTATTGTTTAAGTTCAATTTTAGTAGGCGTGCCTTACATCGGAAGATAATATGTAAAATGAACGACCTAGAAACAAGACAAACATAATACCTGAACCTCAAAATTAATATCCAAGGGGTCATTTTTGATACTGTAAATTATTCAATTCCTAGATTATGAGAAAAAAAGTTAAAAATCAAAAGGTTTCTTAAATATTGTCAAAATAACTTTTATAACTTATTTCGCTAATGTCTCGTCAAAGATAAGACTGGACAAAAATAATGGTACCCTTGTAAAGAGCAGCAAATGTCTTGAGAATTTGATTTTTTACTTGTGTTAAGACTAGCACAAAATGCTTAGATAACAATTAATAAAGGTATTTGGTCCGATGCCATGAGAGTGAAAAAGATAAAGAGCGCGTGCTTCTGATACCGACAATCGTTATCTGCTGCAAATATGTACATAGGTATAGATTTATATATTTTTATTAATTGTTATCTTAAGATTTTGCGTTGGTCCAAACAAAAGTAAAAAACTGCCAAGACTGAATTTTTTTTCTGTTTATCATATATTTGAGTTTTTGAAACATGACTTCGTTTGTAACTAAATTAAGTTGCTGTAATGTGTGGATAAAATTCTAGGTGCCGTTGGTGTCTCTTTAGCCTGTTGTCTTGGCACCTACATGATCACTAATCCTGAAAAGGCTGTTAATGTGACAGAAAAATATTGAAAATGTATTAATGATTATCTGAATAAGTAGTCATCCTCCGTAATACCAAGTTGTGGTTCTTAATATGATAAAAGTAAAAAACCTATTAAATAAAATATCTATGAAAGCTACAATTACTGTGATTTGATAATAGGTAACAGAATCAAAAAATGGGTAGTATTATCCAAGCGGTCAGCCAGAATATGTAATGCCAGACCCTTTAATGATGCTGACTTCGTCAAAAATAATTAAGGCCAAGTAACGCGCTTGCTACTAAATTCAACTCAAATTCCCTGGCCGGCACCCGAAGCGAAAATCGTATATGAAAATGATATGAGACATCAAATTAAACACGAGCGTCAGTTAAAGAAGAAATCACCATGCAAATAAACTGAGAACCAACCCCAAGAATCAATTACCACAGCAGATAATGTGCTTACAGCATCCATCAACGATAATGCTGTCACATTGATGAACAGTGATGTGCCTGTTAATTCTAGTGTTGACGGTGTACAAAATGATGTGATAAATGGTGACAATGTGCTATCTAATGAGATCCCGAGTGTAACGAAACAAGCTGATAATGTCATGTATCCTTTTGTGAAACAGATTCTTCTTAATTTTGAAGAAGTAGAGTTAAATAAACTAAACTTATGCACTGAAAGAGTTGGACAGCAAAGAAAGATCGTAAATATCAATAGTAGCATGAACACTAGTCTTGTATAAGGCCCGACAGATGATCATTAATCTTAGGAGAAGATTTAAAATTTGACCTGTTATATAATGGTAGGAAGAATTGTTTGAAAATCATTGCCTTACTTAATACGTTTTTTTCAAACTGTTGATTTATGTTGTATAGATCTTGGTGAATTTGATCAACTATCTCAAAGGCTTTCTTTAGGATTATTAAAGCCTTATTTTGAATGGTTAAATAAATATTTTGCCAACTTTTATTTTGTAGTTTTAAAATGTACTTACAAGTTAACAGTTCTTATAAATTAAAGTTTTATTCAAAAAGCCTTACCCTTACCACTCGAAATAATATTCTCTTTATTCTCGCATGGTTATTGCTTTAAACAGAATGAAACTTTTTGAACATTTTTCTACTATGAGTAATATAATGTTGATTGTGTTATTGTTTGATTTTTTACTATCATTTAGAGGTATGGGTAAAAAAATTTTCCTACATGTCTCATTTTTTTGCTTAAATATCATGCTAAAAAAAGTGTGTCATTGAAGTTATACTTCTATAGGCACGTTATGCATGAGAGTAAATCAATGATTTCAGATTGGTGACCTTGAGAAAAATTGTAACGGGAGTGAATTTTGCATATAACTTCTCCTTCGCCCAACCCCCCTTGTCGTTTTTACGGTCCCCTCTACACCACACAACGCCATCACATCACACCACACCAGACATTTAAATTTTATAAATCTTATTTCTTTTTCCCATAATCAATTCTTAAAGAGAAAAAAAGTTTCCATAGAGATTTGAGCCCCTCAACCTCCTGCACACTAACCGAGGTCCTTACCCACTCTGCTATGAGCGGTCCTCAAGATATTTGATTACTGCATGTTATCTTGTAGTTCGTAACTTGTTTTTAATGTAAGTTTCTAATTACTTTAATTTAATTTATTTGGTTTTATTATAAATTGCATTAATAAATAATTTATTTAATAAACTAGTGTTTTTAGTAAAAAGTTTTTTTCGAAAACTTGAGAGATAGTTTATTTTGGCAGAGCAGCTTTCCTATGTGTTAATGAATATTTATTTACTTAATAATAATTTGTTACTTTGACAATAAATAAATAATTGCTTATAAAATTCTTTTATATTTTCTTAAAACTTCTAAATATGAAAAAAAAAGTTTGGTTCTGTATAAATACAGTAACTGATTTTTATTGCGTTTTATTCTTTCAAACATTACCATTCGTGATTAAGGTGATTTTTTGACTTAAGAACGTTCTTTACGGCTGGCAATTGTTTTTCTCGTGTAGTAGGATACAATTAACAAAAAAGAATGGTCATTTTAAAAAAATTGGTTCAAACGCGAAAAAAATCTAGGTGGAGTTAAGCGATTTCAGAACAAATCTAAATAGTTTTAAGCTCCAAATTGTGTCAGCTAATGGCCCAAAAAAATGGTAAAAATGGCCAAAAATGGTTTTTTACATCTAAAAATTGCTGTTTAATCTTGTTCACTTACGAGTAAATATTGTGAGAGAAGGCTGTCGGGATCGGCGTAACGCGTCTTTTAATATTGGTGTGGAGAGATAGAAGCCTGATATAGTAGGGGCACGCACACTTGGCAGTTGACTCGAATAATTCGAAATATACTTGATCGAGAAAGTGTGGGTGCTTCCTCTCTGGCTTTCCAAATACCATAAGAGTATCACCACTAACCCTTTTTAGGGCCACCATAAGTAGTAACGTTCCGTAATTAACCATTAGTCTCATCGGTTCTTTTTAGAGCCATCTAACGTTCATCTACCTTGCTGAAAAATACAATTTTACTATCATTTCCGGCAACGATCCGTCGAACAAAAGACTATAGAAAGCCGGCCACTATTAAACCGAGTCAGTCATTTACTGGCAGACGTCACGAGCCAAGTTGTTCGTTGCAAAGCTGGAAGCCCCGGCCACAGACAACGCTGCATTACCCTTTTGACTCATCCAATTAATCATTCATCCAGGAATCACCTATCCTCTCCGAGGTCTACGCTAGACCAACCTAACAGCTGTGAAGGAAAAATAAAATTGAGCAAACGGAACAATCTCCAACGGGCAAGTATCACCAACCAATTTTTCCATCTTAGATTACCAAAATGACTGTGCTCTACAAAAAAGTAGGTGTTTTAGATACCAACGTCTTCGGTGTAATACCAGGAGAGGTTGAGAAAGAGCTCTACAACTAGCTCTAACGCTTCAGATGTTGTAGTTTTCTTTTCGATTAGTCTGGTACTACAACAGCAAGCCAGAGAAGATCAGTCTGAGGTATCCAGGCAGTCACGTTTGCTGGAAATTTGAGTCAAGAAAAAGTTTAGCTCACCTGTCTTTCGAGGGCCATCTGGCGTCGAACTACCTTGCCAACAAATATATAACCAGTTTACAAAATTGACAACAAATCAGCATGCTTTAACCATGCATGTTTTAACCATGCCTATAGTCGCAACAGGGAAAACTTCAAATGCTTCAAATGTATGCAATTTTAGGCATCAAGAATCTGACGTAGAACTTTTATAGAGATTAAAACTGCAACGTCAAAATTGACAAATAAAAAATCTATGACGTGAGAGATCATTTTTCTATTGTAACCCTTACAGTAATTGCTTAAGTCTTCTAGATTTTTGAATAGACAGAATAATATGTATTTGTATATATTGTAGCAATAAAAAATAGAGAAATGAAGCTTAACGGCTTTGTTTTTCTGGCAACAAAGTTGCATGACTGGAAAAAAACTTTTTTTAATATATATTTTTGTCAGTTCTAAATTTTTAGTTTTAACAAATAGTCTTTTTTATCTATTATAACAAGAGAAAGTGCATATCAATGACCCTTTAGGGCCAACAACCATTTTATGGCGTTAGGAATGCACGGTACTTATCAGCATAATTATATCTTTATCATTATTACAGCTTATTATTTTACCAAATAAACTGCATAGATTCCAGACAGGAACGTTTTTTATAAAAAGTTTTTTGTTCTGAGAAGTGTCAGAAATAGATGTAAAATTTTTGATATTACGTCTCAGCACGTGGAGGGCCGCTAACATAACATAATTAAAAGATAAGCATGTGGCAAATGGTTTTCCTGACTTATGTAACAAATTGTAGTTTCGCTCGAAAAAATTTAATAATGATGTTAGGGATGTTATTTTGTATCGTATTATTTAGTTTTTAAGAAAAATACATTAAACCTGTTCAATGTTTAGTCTTACGTCACAGTAAACACATGTAGTTTATAATATTCCCTTACAATAGTCATTGCGTTTTGATGTCATTTATTAAATATAACTTAGTCAACTAACACATATTATAAAAGTGTTGAAAGATTTTTATTGCTCTAAATAAATATCTAAGTCACTATTTTAGTTTTTTCAAGAAAATAAGTGAGGAGACAAATATCACATTTTATTGTACCTTTTGTTATGAACAGTGTCACTTAATGACCATTTAGTTTTAGTAGATTACATTAAAACTGTGTTGATTATTATACCTAGTGCCCTACCGTTTGGTTTAAAATTGTGTTTGTACTTCACGACAATTTTACCACCTCTCATTTAAACACTTTTACCGGATGACCAACAGCTATTCGTAGATTAAATAAAAACTTATTTTATAAAAGAAGAATTCACTCAATATTTATTTTTCAAACATGAAAGTTAGTCTGTGAATTGTTTCGTAATTCATCTTAAAAGAAAGAAATCAAAATTTTTTTTAGTTAAACTAGAAAGATTTCCTTGTCTTAATATTTTTAAAAATTTCTTACTCATTTATATGTTACGTCGAACTTTTTTATAAAATGTGGAACTCGTAGATTCGTTCTACAAACAAATTTTTAATTTTTGTTCGACAGGAACCAACCGTCAACCCGAAGGCTTTTTTTCTCTTATTTACAGTATACTTTTCTTTTAAATCGTTGACTTAGTGTTGTGGTGTTAGGTTTTACCGAGCGAAATGTATGGAGTGGTATTAATGTGTCGTATGCCGAGCTGGCGTTGACCTACTGTTTGAATTTATATCTTATTTAATGCTGTAGTAGCGTATCTTGTTTGTCTATTCTTCCCACGTCCTTGTAAAAGTCTTAGTCATACGTTATCTGCTTACTTTTGCTTGGTATTCAGTTTATTTGTCAAAGCTAAAATTATGTTCGTATCTATTAAAATTTTGAATCTTAAAATATTTGAATAAAGAAAATAAATTTAATCAACAACTAAGTTATGATTTATTTGATGATTAAGTAAATTTGGTAAAGCTGGAAATGAACAATTTTTACGCATAATTTAAATTATAAAGTCTTAAGCTCGCACTCGCAGAGTTTTAACAATTTGTAGTTTTTACTAACTTAACCTAGTTCTATGATCTTTGGTTAGCCGCTGCTTGCGCGCACGCAGTCGCAAGATCCTACAAGAGCGTACTCGTGATGATGATAATTAAGCTGCTGCTTTTAACGTTGGAATACAACTCGACAGTCCTCTCTTTCTTGTTCCTCCTTAATCCACTTTTTAGGCGAGTTTACAGTGGCCTGGTTTGCTCGAGTGAATTGATATAAGATGGGCGCTTTATGAAATTGTTTGTAGGTTACACGCGTGGTTCCGTTTTGGGATGGTAGCTCGTTTTAAAAGATGCAAGTTATACGTCACGTGATTGCAGAAGCAAGTGTACTCTCTATGGTCAAAGGTTGCTGAGCATTCGCTTTTCATATTAAATTAAATATGAAATGTATGACATAGATTATTGCATATATATGCGACAAACCCCTGCTTCGCCCCCCGGCGCGCTCCGTGCACCCACCCCCCAATTCTTGAAATCAGTTAAATACTTCAATAATTTAAATAGAATAATAAGCCAAACAGCAAGTTCAAATGAAAGAAAAAACTGTGATACTTTATACGACAATAAAAATAAAGTTTTACCACTGCAATTGAAATTCAATGTTTTGTAAAAATATTGCATGTGTACATTCATATTACATTAGACGATTTATGTAACGTTAAATTTTTGGATAATTATTTTAGTTATTCAAAATTAAGTCCATTATTTTCTGGTGACATTGATTCTGGTATATTGACTTTAGTAACATTTCAAAATCCATGAAAATTTATTGTTATATGAATTGTAATTGTATCAGTGCGATAGATAATAATGAATGCTTAGTAGAACCTTTTTGCTATGGTGAAACGAGTAACAATTGTAAGTATTTTTCAGCAATGTTCTGGAATGAAAAACATAAGAAATATAGTTGTTACCATGACAACATTTGTTTAAGACCTCCGAGTGAATAGGACAAAAAACTAATAAAACTTCTTTTTTATGATAAAACTTTTAGAACACTAATTTAATATTACAAGAATATTTTTAGTTTTGCATATTTTATAAGTAATATGATAGAATAAAAAGGTAAATCTGTTTATAACATACAAATTTAAGGATGTATTGATCACATTGTATCTAAGACTGTTAAATTCGATAAGAGCGAAATACCTAAACAAATTAATTATATACATATGACGATCAAGTAGCTATTGAACACGGAATTAAATATAAGTCAAAACAATAACCTGATTAAAAATAAAAAATCCTGACTTTTACACAGTAGAGTTCCAAA
Organism: Copidosoma floridanum; assembly: GCF_000648655.2. The sequence goes on from NW_019379549.1 coordinate 71,838, forward strand.
AACATGGACTACCGCATGCACATTTACTCATAACATTACATTCTGATAATGAAATAATCACTCCTGAAGATACAAATATCGAAATGTGGAAATACTAACAAATATACATACATAAAAAAATTATTAAGAGAGTGGTATAGAGTGGCTGAAGAGAACTAGATCAAATAGTGGCATCTTTCTCAGACAATGTGTTTAGAAATTGAAAGGGAACTTAGAAGCTTTCCTATAACTGTAAAGAGTGCTCAAGAGGAAGGTGAAAAAAGTAATATAACTAAAAATGACATGAAAACCAATATAATTTCATTTCAGTGATGCAGCTGAATGGTGGCAGGAGGGAGATCTTTGAAATTATTTTGGGTTATACTGTTATTGGGTTATACAATTTCTGCGGCGGCGGTGGGGCGGGGGCTACATAAAAATTCAACCCAAATAAAATAAGGTAAAAACTAATAGAATTTTACTTTATTGAGTGTGGTGCTGAGGGGGGTGGAGGAGGGGCTGGGGGTTCATAAAAATACAGTGAAAGGCTAAGAGTACGAGGAGGGGTGGTTGAGGGGGGCTAACCAAAATTTTAATCCAACAAAAATAACGTTAAAACGATTGTTATTTTATTTCATTTAGAAGGGGGGCTTAGGAGCGCTGGGGATTGGTGGCGGGAATGACAAAGGGGTTAGGTGGAGGGGAATGACCCTCTAAAATCGCTATATAATATAGTAAGGTACATATATGTATTAGCTTAAGCAAAACACTCTTAAATTGATATTAAGTATAATGGTTTTAATTATATTGATAGTCCTGTTTAAAAAATTTAAGTATACTTTGGATTATTACGGGGTGCAGGGCAACTGCTCTAAATGTTAGAGGGACCTGAAGGGCAGGAACGGGGAGGGTCTCATTTTTTAGAGATATTTTTTATTGGGCTTATTTGATGAATTAATGTTGAATTAATTTTATTATTTAAAGTTTTTATTTAAATGTTTCAATGGGTTTGCGAGTTTGAGAAGGAGTTGTGACTAAATCTTGTCTTATAACAACATAATACAAGACGAATACACTAGTAGGGTCTTTTCTTGTGCTCGTCTTGAGTGCTAACTCACAGGTGCTAGTAGGACAATTACAATGTTAACTTTTTTAAAAACTTTTCTAATAGTTACTTACTTATCATATTTTTTGCATCATACTACTTAACAAATTAGATATTATAGGTACAAATTCTTTGGACTTGAGATAAACTACATAAAATGGATAAAAATGCATTATTAGTGATTTTATCAATAACTATTATCAATATATAAATAATCAAATGCCAAGAGTCTGTAATTCCAGAAATAACTCCCGAAATTTCGGGAAAATTTTTTTTTTCGATTTGATACATAAAAGAAGGAAATGTCCTGCAGACACAGATGAAAGAAAAGTATTAACACATATCTACATTGAAAAGAAGTAAATATTTTGTTCTATATTTTAATATTTTTCTAGAGTAACAATCTTATTTTATAAAAAAATTAATTTGCTTAAAAAAATATTGGAATGTTTACAAAATACTTTGAAATGCACGAAATTTGTACTTTTCCATTTATTGTTTTTTAGTGCTGATTGGTTTTTGGACAAGGTTCCTAAATTTTTTCGAAGCTAAGTTACTAAATTCAGGTTAAAATCTATGCTAAAATAAAAATTAAGAATTTTATAGATAAAATATCAGAAGGAATAATATTTCATTCAAAATAAGAAATTTTTACGTACGTCTTATGGGACATTTCAAATGCTATATAAAAAGTTGTACCTTTTGTAAGCTTATTTTACGCTGCATGTAATGAAAACTAAAAATGTAAATTTGACATAATTTATTCATAAACAAAATTTCAAAGTTGAAAGATGATTTTCGAGGAAGTTAGATGAAGAGTATTGGAAGTCCAAGCCATAATTTGTTTTTATTTAAGGTAAAAAGCTAGTAAGAAAATTTTTCTTATTATCTTTTTTTTGCAAGTTAGTTTGCTTATGTATGATAAACAAAACATAATATTGAGCACTCACTGCACATTTATAATGATACGTAGATCATAAATCTTAAGTGTACGAAAATTGCCCATAGTGCCTCTGTCTTACATGACAGCTTCGTAATAATCCTTTTAAAAAAAAGAAACAAATTTTTGTTAGTTAAAATATTTGTTCGTTATCATTTTCTCAAATTTACATTAAGATATCAAAGATATGACAATTTGAATTATATCAGTAAACCTTCAATTTGTTTACTAGAACGAATAGATCAATAAATTTTAAACGAAAACAATGTGAAATATATGTACAAGGATTGTTCAAAAGTATTACGAAATTCGTATTTTGAAAAAAAGTATGTATATATTCATGAGTATTTATGTTGTCTTCTTTAGTTTTTTTCTTTAGATCTGATACATTTATGCCAACGTTTTTTATAATCCTCGAATCACCCAAGAAAATTGGTTTTGTGATCTTATTCAAGTCGTCTCCCGATGACGTGTTCATCTTCTTAGTTAAAGCGTTGTCTTTTAATAGTCCTCTTAAGTTTAAAGAATAAAGAAAAGTCACAAGAGGCCAGGTGTGAAAAATATGTTGGTTGAGATAGCATTAATGTATTGTTTTTGACTGATAATTTACGGACAAGCAACGATGTATAAGCAGTGGTGTTATCAAGGTGCAATTGCCAATTTAGGTTTTGACACAAATCTGGATATTTTCGACTGATTGCTTCACTCAAATTGCACGTCAGTTCCAAATTGTGTTCTTTGGGCCATACTGCCCTTCAGCAGTAACTCAAAATGCCTCATACCCCTGCAGTCGAATAAAACTGTGATCAAAACCGTTACATTTAACCAACTTGGCGTACGTTTTAAATCTTAGCTCATACAGTAGCTTTAATTAGGATAAGTAAGCATTGGTTTTTAGGTGAAACCGTAAATTTATAATGTATCACCAGTTGTGACCATCTGAAACCGAATTTGATCGTTGTGGATCGAGTCCAACATTTCTTAAGCAATGGTAACTTGATGCTGTTGTTAGGCGAAGTTAAGCAATTTTAGCAGGAATTATTTAAAATCGAATGACGTGAACCAATCGATATTAGTTCCTTAGAAACTTTTTCATGGTAAAACGACTATTGGCCAATACGATTTTCTACACTTTATTAATGTTTTCGTCTATTTTCGACACACTCGGGCGTTCAGCACGCTTTCTGTAGTTCACATCCTCTTGGCCCTCTGAAAACATTTGTACCACCAATAACCATTGCTTATGTCCAAGGTAGCTATATGGTATCATGAGTAAGGGATATAGGTAAAAAGATAACGCTATAAAAAAAACATCAAATACACGTAGCCCACGAAAATTTAGAGTTCGTGACGATTTTTGAACAGACAACGTATACATATATTAATGTAAGCACACAAAAAAAGATGCAGAAAAATAAAAATGGCAAGTAGCATTGCAGTACTAATATCAGAGGTATGCTGACAGTCAGCATAGTTTTTTATTTTATTATTACGTATGTAGTACATAAAGTAGATAAGGTCTGCATAAGTATGTAAGTCTGCATATAAGTATGGCGGGGCTTGTGGACGTAAGTAGGGGGTTAATAAGGGTTCAACAAAAATCTTGTGGTTGGTTGGTGATAAATGCCAGAGGCTTGAGAAAAATTATGTGGGGATCTGTGGGAGAGCTGATGAAGATCGATGAAAACGGTGGATGCTCTGGACAAGAAGTGCTATAATGGAGATAGAAACTAAATTTTTTTTTATTTAGGAAAGAACCATAAAAACTCGGTGATGTAAAAGTGGGAAATCTATATGGAGGCTGTGTCAGATACCCTTTACAAACAGCTGTATAATATAGGGAGATATAAACATCTTTCTGTATTGTATAGTTGTTTTTGGGTCCATGTCTACTAGCCACCCCACTCCAAACATTTTCGCCCCGAGACCGCTCTACAAAATCACGTAGAATTCAGCCTTTTTGACGTGATTCTGAAAGAAAAAAAGAAGACCGTCCCTCCGAGGTTCCCCCAGTGCTGCCAAACTAAGACTCGTATCTATTAAAATCTTTGATGCTACTTCATTTCTTTACGATTTGACTGATAAAATGATTTAACTGATAATCGGCAGATACGATTTTTCAATTTAAACTATTATATTACTTTCAAGATCAGCAACCAAGATTTTTCAAACTAAACAATCATATTGCTATCAGGATAAAAAAATTTTAAATATAAAACTCTTATTTGACCTACAATGTAATCATAAGTTATTTATTTTCAGTAGATTCTCACACCACTCAAAAGGTACTACTTCCGATGCGTTGAAAGTTTCTTTTTACAGAACTCTTCACTACGTCTATTTCTTTCTTTTTCATAGGTCCTCACATTCTGTCATCAATTCTTTACTTCATCAATCAAGAGAGTTGAAGGCTTTGCCCCTTGAATATACTTTGCACAACTTCTCATGCAAAGTATATATTGATTGACATTGCTTTCAATACTCCTATTAAGAAATCATGAAAAAACTTGACTTCATATATAAGTTACAACGTATAGCACGTACATATGTAAATTTTACATGATTTATAAGGAATATGTATAAAGTACTTAATAAATATGATAGTGATAATTATCAAAACTTTTTTTTTCACACCACCCAGAAAGAATATTGATGGACTGTATACATACTCATGTAATAAAAGAGCAAACTATATTATTACAAATAGTTCCTTAATTTTACATTGTTTTTCATTAATTAGTATTTTAGTTTTTTTTAAATAAATTATTTCAGAATGTAATAACACATCATGTCAAGTGTGATTATTAAATAACTAGCGGCCCTCCCGTCTCGGCTTCGCCCGAGACTGACTAAATGGAACACCTTAAAGTGTTGACATGTAATGTCAAACGTTTTCAGTGAAAAATGATACATCTAGTTCTGACACATCTCGCAACAAAAATCTTCTTATTAAAAACATATTTGTTGGGAATGCATACAATTTATTTGGTCAAGTAAAAAGCTGTAAAAAGTGAAAAAAAAAAAAATTATGTTGAAAAGTACCATGCATTCCTTGCATCATAAAATAGTCGTTGGCCTTTAAAGGCTGTTGATTTGCAGTTTCTCCCGTATAATCTATGAATAGGGCTATTTTTTAAAACTGTAAAGATTCAAAGCTCACAAAAAATTTACCATTAAAAAATTTGTTTCTCTTATCTCACAACTTTATTACCAGAGCAACAAAGTCCTGGAACTAATACATATTCTACCTGTTTGAAAATCTAGAAAATTCAAGAGATTACTATAAGGGTTATAGTGAAAAGCTGATCTCTCACTTAATAAATTCTTTCGTCATTTTCTTGACGTCTAAAATTGTATTCATAAGATGCATTTGAAGTTTTCCTTCTAATTTGACTTCTTGTGACTTTTAGCATAGTTGAGACTCTTGTGAACCCTAAAGGCTATTTTTTTTAACTTTATTAGGTTGTAATATATTTGTTGGCAAGGTAGTTCGACGTCCGATAAACCTGAAAAGGACCAGTGAGCTCCTTAAGTAAAGTCTTTCTTGACTGAAGTTTCCAGCAAACGTGACTGCCTGGATACCTCAGGGTTTGAGGCTTTGGAGCTAGTTGTAGAGCTCTGTCCCAACGTCTCCTGGTATATCGTCGAAGACGGTGTCTAAAGCACCTTTTTTTCAGACTCAGTTGTTTTGATGATCTAAGGTGGAAAGGTTGGTTCATGATGCATGCCCGTTGGTAACTGTCCCGTTGGCTCACGTTTATTATTTTTTCTTCATAGCTGTCAAGTTCTCCCAGCGCAGACCTTGGAGAGGATCGGTGATTTCTGGTTGAATGCTTAAAGTTGAGAGGGTAATATAGGATCGTCGGTCACCGGGGTTTCCAGCCTTGCGAAGAACAACTCTGCTCGTGACGTCTGCCAGTAAATGACTGACTTTATTTAATAGTGGCCGGCTTTACATAGTCTTTGAGTTAATGAATTGTCTCGAGAAATCGTAGTAAAAATGTATTAGTTGGAAAGGGAATTTAAACTTAGGTGGCCTTTAAAAGAACCGATGAGATTGATGTTTAAACAGGAAACGTAAATACTTATAATGGCCCTGAAAAGGGTCGGTGGTGAAACTTCCAGCTATTCCTTATTATTATTCATGATGATGAAGAGCTGGCTGCAGGTAGCTTGGCGCTTACCCTTTGAGTCTCTGTGTACGGAGACCGTACAGCAAGGGAAGTACGCCGCTGACCAAAGAATATCTCTTCTTCAGGTCGTTCCCCAGATAACCAACCATTCATCGGTAGTCAGGAGAGTTGGCCTGGAGAATACCTTCTCTGTAGATATGCCGTTGGGCGACTACTAAGGTGGCTGGGCTGCCCATACTCTTCAGGACTGTCTTCCCTATCTCGTATTTGAAGTAGAAAATTTCCTGACGGCACCAGGTCGGATGGTTGAACGGTCACAAAGCTCTGAAGTTCTGGAGCAGGTTGTGCTCTGGCTAGAAACGCTTTCTTGTATTCCACCGGAGACGTTGACATTCCGAAAGCCTGTTTTTCCGTGGCATTCGTTTATTTTGAGGATCCGGGGTAAAAACCGATTTATTTTGCTTGCCCATGAAAGAAGAGTATCATCGGTAGCCGGGATGCCCAGCTACACGACGGACTCGTGTGTTCTTGGTATAATGCCGATGATCGACTGCGATGATTGTCTGCTCGATGGGGCATCTCATAACCACTCTTTACTATCTTTGGTTGCGGGTGGCTTCAATTTTACCTCAACGCCACCTAGTGGATCCTACTGAACTAAAGCGCAAAGCTAGTTTATTTTAGCAAAACCTTAAGCTTATTTATCGCTATTGTTATTAACTTTTTTGAAAAAAAAAACAATGCGAAAACTATCTTGGAATCATGAAGAATCAGTATGCAAAATTTCAGCAAAATTGGTTCAGTAGCTCTCGCGGTTAGCGATTACAATGGTTTTAGTGACTTTGCTTTATATATTAGTGAGATAAATGCACTATAAGTCAAGCAAAATTCAAAAAAGTTGCACATGTAAAACGTTACATAAAAATACATTACAAAACAGATTCAGAACATCATTAAAACATGTTCTTAATATGGTAAAAAATTTAAAAAAAGGGATTCATAAATAAGATATTACAAGATATTTTATGAAGAAGCAAATGAAAAATTCACAAACTAGTTTTATGTAGTTTAAATACAATACAAAAACTATCACATAAGATTTCTTGATCTCTTACAGAATATAGATGTAAGCATTTCAGACTAAAATTATAAGGCAAATATGTTCTTATGTCACTCATTTTTATCAACTTTTTGACTGATCATCATCATGAGAATATAAACAGATTGATTTATTTTGTCTACAATTATTACAAGATCTACAAAAAATCAGTAAAAAAAGAGAAAAAATCTTTTTAAAATAAATGCATTAAATTTTTAATAACGAAATTTTTTACAAAGTTAGAGTTGTGCAAGTTAGGACGTGAAGCGTGGAGAAGAATAGATCCTTGTTAATGTACATGAGGAATTTTTCATCTACTTTTAAACGTTACGTGGTGCTTTTCAACTTTCGAAAATGGTGGATCACAATAACACAAAAAATTAACGACCTGCTGATAAAAAAATAATTTTTCAACTTGGCACATTCATTACTATGTAGAAAATTGATCAAAACAATTTTTAATGTATTTTTTAACACTAATCACAAATTAACTTGTATTGTACTGAAAACTTAGTGTGTTATTTCTAATCAAGAAAAACCTATTAAAAAAGTGTTTTTTGCGTTTAACAATTGACCAAGCGCTAATGGATACAGTTAACAAGTTTATTCGTAAGTATTTTTAATACTTTAATACAAAACTAACCCTTTTTTAAATAAAAGTGCTGTTTATCAAACCTTAATTCAAAAAATCTATTAAAAGTTTGATATTTCCTGTCAAACTACCCATCACGCACTAATTAAAATAATGAAAAAGCTTTTTTATACTTGTTTTTTTAATTTAATGAAAAATAATCCTATTTGTAGTAGTACCAACTGCTATCTAACGAATCTGTCTCAGTCTACCTTGTAATCTTGTATGATCTTCACTACTATCAAAAATTACTTGGATTTTTTAACAATTTTTTTCACTTCATTTCAACAATAAGTTTCGATTAGTAATTAATTTTGTTGGCTTAGCTAACAAACTTGCTCGAGCTGCTTTGTGTCTGAATGTGCCACCAATGGCATCACACGAACTTTTTTAATGCGGTGTGGCGTGAAATTGCCATTCCACTGCGTCGTCATTAGATTCTACAAATTTTCTATTACCATTCTTACCTATAAATTTCGATTGCCATCGATTTATTTGTTCTGTGGTTGGTGGAGACCAGACTTAGGTGCGTCAATTTTAGAATGAGATTAAACAATCAATAGTTCGAATTTTTGCTTTGAAAAAAAAATTAAAATTTTATATTTTCTGGAAGCAAATTATTAAATTGTTCTAACGAAATCAAGAAATTAAGTAATTTGTTATTAACTATAAGATAGTGAGTGGGCGAAGCACGTAAGGGTGGATCCCCTAGTATGTTATTCACTTTGATTGTTAAATTCTCGACAGAAAAGCAATAATTTTTGCATTTATGACAAATTTTTGACTTTTTATTTAAACTTGGAAACATTTTCTTTAATTCTTTTGAAAACGTTAACGATCTCCTTTTAAGCCCATAATCCAATTAAAAGGGGTTACAACGTCGGTCTAAATGACTAGTAGACAGTGTTGTCATTTTAGTAATGAAATGTTAGCAAGAACTATTAAGTACTACTATAAAAAAAGACGTGTGACGTATGGCAGTGTGTGTGTAAAAAGTGTGAATATATGTGTAAGAAAGAGGTGACTCATGCTGACTTTATATGTTTTGAGATATATTATACACCTTCGAATATCACAAAGTTATGCAGACTTTCCAAATAAGTACAAATTTGTCCCCATAATAACTATTAAAATTTTATTGTTTCCTTGTAATGTTCACAAAATTCACCATTAGGAAAAACATATTGCATCGCAAGATTTAATACACTGAATTGCATTAATGGGACGGTCTCCATAACTTTTCAATGTTATTAGTGTATATCAATGTCTAAAGTAGTAAATAATTATCGTTAGGATGTAAAATAACAATAATGGAAGTCTGGTAGGCCTCTTTTCATAATTCAGTTGTGTAAACATACGGAATAACGTTTCCGAAAATATTTTGCTTGCTTACATCATCAAATATGGATTTTAGTTTTTTATGGTATAAATTAAGAGTAATATTCGGTATATCATTAGCAGTGGTATCTTTGGGAAAATTTTTCTTAATTTCTGTATTTCTTTCCATTTTGGGGTATGTGTAACAGTATTGAATAAATGAGGCATTCTGAATATTTGCATTATTGCCATTGCATCTTGGTTAATTTTTTGCATATACCTTGCACCACCAATAAATGTTAAAGGTATAATGAAAATGTTTCCTAGTATAGTATTTTAAAAATTTTTTGATAACTTGATGCACTACGTATTATATCGTATTTTAGACCTTAGAAAAATTTAATACTTAACTTCTTTTGATCATTGTGAAAAAAAAAACCAAATTCTATATTTGCAATTTGATTCCAATGTCAGTATTCTTTTGCATATAGATTTTGTTTCATTATTTAGATTAGTATTTTGATATGTTGCTTGGATAACTTGAGTTTTATTTTAAACGCTTTTCTAGAGAAGTAAAGTCATCATCATGTATACAATTGACAAACTTGACCCAGAATTTTTAAATAATTAGTAACTTTTTCTTACTCACCAGATTTGCACATTCTAAATGATGCAAAAGAGAGAAGATTATTGTAATATCGAATAAAACACGTGAAATCATCATTAGTTAGCAATAACTGTATAAATTTGTTATGATGCAGACTCAAAGCAGGTAATTTTTTTTTCCACGTTTACAATTAGATTTATATCTTTTACTTCGCCAAAATTTTGCTGAACAAAATTTACACTTAACATTTATTTTACCAAAATAGCTTGTTTTTGTATTCTAGCCAAAGCTTCACACTTTGTTATTTTTCTTCCGATCAGTCTGGGGCTTTAACAGCAGGCCAGAGAAGATCACCCTGAGGTATCCAGGCAGTCACGTTTGCTGGAACCTTTAGTCAAGAAAGAGTTTACTTAAGAAGCTCATCGGTCCTTTTTAGGGCCATCGGACCGAACTACCTTAGCAACAAGTATATTAAAACTTACGAAAGTTGACGTAAAACAGCCTTTAGGGCTCACAAAAGTCTTAACCATACCGAAAGTTGAGAGAGGCCGAATTAAAAGAAAAACGTATGTACATCTAATGCATACAATTTTAGGCGTCAAGAAAATGACGCAGAACATATTTCGAGATTGAAACAGTGGTGTCAAAATTGACAAATAAATAGTCCATTGCGTGAGAGATCAGCTTTTTAATTAAAACCCTTACAGTAATTTCTTAAATCTTCTAGACTTTTGAATAGGTAGAATATGTATTTGTATTTTTTTCGCGATAAAAAATGTAGTGATGAATTTCCAGGACTTTGTTGCTCTGACAATAAAATTTTGAGATACAAAAAAAAAATTTCTTGTTAATATATATATTTATTGGGAGTTTTAAATCTTAGCAGCTTTAAAAAAATAGCTCTTTTCGTAGATTATACGGGAGAAACTGCGAATCAACCACTCGTTCCACCTGCATAACTAACATCTACATTCTCGATGCAGTCCTATGTACTGCCGGTAGACGACTGCAGAATTTCGAGACGCTCCGGCCTAATGTAACCACAATTATTTAATTATGTTGCAGGTGGCTACGATTTTATGTCGACGCTACCTAGCAGATTCTACTGAACTAACGTGTAAAGCTGGCGTATTTTTGCAAAACTTTGAGCTTATTTATTGCTATTGTTATTAACTTTTCCAAGATAAAAACTGTACTAAAACCATCTAGGAAGTTCAAGAATCGGTATGCAAAATTTCAATTAGATTGGTTGAGTAGTTTTTGCAGTTTGTGATTACAACGGTTTTAGCGACTTTGCTTTATATATTAGTGAGATTAACATAGTTTTTTTTTCATCTAAGATTTCTTATTCTAAAATCACACTTCTTCTGTTTTGAATTTTAAACTTCTTTATAAGGATTTTTTTATTTTTTCAACTTTGAAACGCAAACTGAAAAAATGAAGTATTCAACTAATATAAATATGTATGGGACGTTCTTTGTCAAACGGAACAAAGATCTGCCTAAAATTCTATAAGTCATAAACAATGTTTTATGGGCGCAAACTGTAATTTTGTTAGAAGGCTTTCTTTTGCCGTCTGGCTTTTTTCCGAAATTCGAAATGGTGGACCAATTTAGCGGCTGCAATTAGTCAAAATTACTTTGAGGTAGCAGTTTTACCTTATTACCATTTAGTGTATTATTTTATTGATTATGAATTATTAAAATAATTATTATCCTTTGAATTCAATCGTTTTACATAAATTTGATTTTGAAATGTCGTGCGCAGCTTCGATTTCAGAACCTTGCGCCTGATAGTACCACCTACCGCCCGCTAGGTGTCAACTACTAGTTTCTACCAAATATTGCAAGTGAAAAGGTAGTTTATAGTATACAAGAAGGATTGTGCAACGTCTTGCTATCATCCACCCAAATCACCCGATCCAAACCAATGCTAGGTTCTCACTCACCGAGACCAACGCTACGGCAGTTGCTTAAGCAACTCTTCTAATTGCAATAAATACTATTATACAGTTCTACACAAAAACTGGGTGTGTCAACTATTTTTTTTGACGTCCTCTTGTCAATCATTGTCTACACCCCTTGGTGCTATTACCTAAACGCTGAGACAAGCAGAGAATATACTGACAACGGACTCTTCTCGACTATGTCAAGTCACAGCCTAACCACCCATCAGCAGCACCAGCTCTAGCGGTGACATCGGGTTTAAGCAGAAGCTCTGCCACACTACGCCTAGAGTCTCCGAACACGGTATTCTCACCATAGATCGATCCCTACAACTGATCCGACATCTTTGAGGACGGCTCTTGAAGACTCCACCTTTCTCTCCCTGTTCAATGCTGCTCGCCCCAATAGGCTGCTTAAAACAACCTCATTTAAAATAATTTCGAACCTTCAAAAATTCAAATGAAAGCTTTATAATATGTATTTTCCATCTTAGATCACAAATCTATGCTTATTTTTAATAGATCACATCACTAATCCTCCCTTACCTCAAAAAACTTCGAAAAAATGTAGTTTTGCGTAGTTTTTCAACGTTCAACTAGTCAAAAAATTCTTAATAAATAAATATCAATTGTATTTTTTATACCGAATCATAAATCGACACTCTTATTTGGTCTGACACATCGCTGAATCTTTCTAACCTCAAAAAACTTCGAAATAAAGCAGTTCGGCTTAGTTTTTAATCGTTTTTTACGTCGAAAAATTTTAAAAAAATTATTGTTAAGTATATTTTTCATACCGAATCATTAATCGACACTATATTTTAGTACTCCTCATCGATGAACCTTCCAAACCTCAAAAAACTTGAAAATAAATCAGTTTTGCGTGATTTTTGATCGTTTTGCACGTCAAAAAATTCTTAAAAAATAATTATCCTGATTATTCTTTATACCAAAACATGAATCAATACTTTATTTTAGTCTAATATATCACTGAATCTTCCTAACCGCAAAAAACTCTAGATAAATCAGTTTGCCGTAGTTTTTGATCGTATTATGCGTCAAGAAATTCTTTTAAAAAAAACCGTCATGAATTTTTTTATAGAAAAATGGAAAATATTTATCACTTTTCATTGCGCTGATTACTGATTTTTCCTAACCTTAAAAAACTTTGAAATAAAGCAATTATGCTTTGTTTTTGATTGTTTAGACTGTGAAACAATTTAGCACGAATCTTATACTTGACATTTCTACTGCTGAATCATAGCACATATGTTTATTTTATTTGTAATATCGCTGTTTGTCACTAACCTTCAAACACTTTTTGATTAAGACATTTTACTTGGTTTTAAACTATTTTTGACCGCTCTATTATCCGTATCGTATAAAGAAAAATGCAGAGTTGGGTTGCCGCGGTCGCATGGGTAGAGTACACTCGTGCCCGGCACGGAGCACTAAAAAAGCTGGCACGCGGGTCGAAAGTGATTAAAAAGTGTAAAAAAAGGAAAAATAGATAAATTGAGACCCGGTGATTGATTAAAAAGTATTTGCTTAAAATAGTGCGCGTGGAACCCAGAGAAGAGGAGAAAAAAACTTAGGTGTAAAAGAGTGTAATGATAGGAAGGCTATGAGCAAGGAATTAAAAGCTACAAAAGATAGTCTAGGTAAGGAAAAAGCTGAACGGGAAAAAGTAGAGAGAGAGTTTATAAGGGTTAACATAAAACGGAAGGTGGACGAGGCGATAATAGCTAGATTGAAATTAGAGTTTGGCACGCTGAGCAAAGAGGTAGGGTACAGGGGAGGGATGGGGGGGGGAAGGAAACGGCGGGACGGGGGGCAATGGAGGTACACAGAGAATAGATACAAGGCTTAGCAGAAACAAGTAGTACTAACTTAAGAAACGAGAAAAATGATCGTGAAGAACGCGATAAAGAGGCTATAGCAGGTGACAATGAGAGAAACGACAATCAGAAAAAACCAGAAGTTATGTCGGTGGGAGAAATACTGTATGAGATGGAGGAGAGAAGTAGGAGAAAAAACAATATTTTTATACGGGGGATCCGTTCGGTAGGGAAAGGGATAGACAGAGAAATAAAAGAAATTATTTAGTACATGTTAAAGATTGAAACACATATACAAAGAATCAGAGCGATAGGGGGAGGATTCGTTTTCACTCTGCGCTCATTGAAAAATAAATTAAATGGAAATAATGAAAAATTTAGAAAAACTTAAAGAAATCAGAATATGGATAGACGATGACTATACAGAGAGAGAAAAAGAGATTATGAATTGTATATTAGCAGTAGCAGAAGACGAGAGAAGGGAGGGGCGATCAAAATACAAAAAGGCAGACATTTCGCGAATAAAAAATGAGGACAGGCAACAATCGGGCATTAGAATAATATTATGAAATATAGCAGGTATAAAAAAGATTAAATCAAATAAATAATATTTATACAAATTTGACATTATAACGCTACAAGAAACCTGGCTGGAAAATAATAAAGAAGGGGAGTAGCTGGGTCAACTTGATAGGTAAAAATATGATTGGGGGGCGTTAGCAGCAACAAGAGAAAATAAAAAAGGAAGGGCAAAGGGAGGAGTCCTGGTAGGGATTAGAAAAAGTATTGTAAAGAAGGATATAAGGTATTGGGAACATGGTATAATGATCTCAGGGATACAACT
>NW_019379549.1:101067-149056 GCF_000648655.2 Copidosoma floridanum
TAGGGGTAAAGAGTACAGTTGTTAACCCCCTGATAGTGATTGATTGCCACATGCATTTTTAAATGGAGCCTTTATATATAGATATACAAATTATACAGGGGTCAATCACTACCTTAAGGTGTCGATAACTGTACCGTTTACCCCTATGATAGTGATAAGTGTTATAGTGTATGCAAACATTATACGTTAAAAAAAGTCCGGACTGAATTACAGGTAAAGATGTCATCGATTGTGAAGCAAAATGTGAGGAATAATTTATAAAATTTTCACTTGTACTAGTTACAATAAGATTATTATCAATGTATGTTATAAACTAACACATTATGTTTTCGTTTGAATTACCTATACGTAACCTTTTCTTATTACTGGCTTACAAGAATCAAAAAATTGCTAAAAAAAATAAGGTTAATTTAGAAGTTAAAGTATAAGAATTAAAAATTCGATTCTTTAACAGATCAATATTATTAATCATTTCATACCAATGATATGCTTAACCAACTAAGCTGTTGAAGACACGTATATTACAGAGCACGAATAAAATCTATGTTCTGCAACAACATCATGCGTATACGCAGTTTTTTTTTAACGCTGAGCTATGTTGCTGTCTGTATGATAATTTCAATTCACAGACATACTAATACAATCTTGTGGAAAAAGTCATGTGCTTGTGCGTGCATGCGTACGCTCGCCCGTAGTGCACGCGTACGCTCACGCGTGGTGCATGCGTACGATTGCGCGTGTGCATGAGAGGTCAAGCATTCATACATACGTACACACATACATAGAGCGCTTAAACCCTTGTCTAATAGCAGGAGAGGGAAAGAGAGAGCACTATGCGGAGTAAGAGATACATACATAATGCATGGACAGCATCTTACAGCACAAGGCTCCAGCACTGACGCAGTATTGCACTATCCCCACCACCATGCTGAAAGTGTTAGAAAGAGAGAGAATGAGAGAATGAAAAAAAAGTGTGATAACACATGTATGTATATGTATTGATATATGTATATATTACTCTCGGACCCCATGTAATAGCTCGTCTTACAGTAATTCCTTTCCCCTGGCGCAGTATCGCAATATCTCCACCAGTACCCTTTGCCACTACCATGCTGGCCGTTAGAGAGTGACAACGCACTTACCTTTTTCAAGGGGAGCTAACTCAAATATAATTTGATTAAAAATGACGTTAAAACAAGCAAATAACTACGTAAATGGAGGGGGAGCTGAGGAGGAGTGGGGTGGAGTGGGGGCGGGATGTTACTTGAATATTATTTGATCAAAAATGACGCAAAAACAAGCAAATAACTATATGAATCGAGGGGTCGCTGAGGGGGAGTGGGGGGACCGGAGGGGCTGAGACTCACTTTTGTCAATACAACTATATAATATAAGGATATATATATGTACATATATATAACTATGTACATAGTTGTAAGAACAAAATTATTTGGAGTTACACGATTGTAAATAGTAAATAATTGTTATGATTTAATTAAGTCATTGCTTTTTATGTATTTATATACATTTTTTTTCTCACACATTATAATTATATATGTAAGTTTATTTCGTTGATCTTTTGGGGCAAATGAAAACACTTAGTTTAAGCGACGTTTCGTCGACTGGTGTGTCGACCTCTACAGGCTTTATTAACAATAATAAATTATTACAATGACTAATATAGACAACAGATACATATAATGAAGAACTGACAAATAAATTACCTCAATTTAAACCGTGAAAGACAATTTATTTAACGTATCGAACAAATGGCTCACACGCAAGTCAAACTGGCAAAGGCCCCAACACCGCAATGTACCCCGCTTTTATAACAACAAACACACACACACACCCAAACATATACAAGCTTCGCAGTGCGATGACCCGAGCCCTTAGTTCACATATCACATTATCAGTATACAATTCTAAGAACGTACATAGTCTTTAAAAACGTACAGAATTAAAGAAACTTTGATAAGTGCGACTTAAATTATAAACAGCTTCTTCCTTATTTATATTATGAATGTTGGAGGTAATGTGTAACATTTCAGAGATCAAACGTTTACCATAATTCGGCTCTTTGTCTAATATTTTTATATTGTCCCACTCAAAATTATGGTTATTAGAAATTTGGTGTAAAGTAACTACCGATTCCGGTTTGTAGTTGTTTTGGTGTTCTCGTTTTCTCTCTTTTAAAGCTCTCTTCGTTTCACCTGTATATTTTGCTGAACAGTCACTGCATAAGATTTCATACACGACATTAGTATTATCCAAAGTATCAGTAGTATCTTTTCCCAACTGTACAATATGATTCAATTTTTTGTTTATTCTCGTAATTTCTTGTATATTGAATTTTTTTTTAAAATGATAGATAAAGAGCATACTTTAATTTAATACTAGGTGGATTATCCCTAGATTATTAAAACAGAGTGTACCTTATTATCCATCCCACGGTAATAGTGCAAAAATTACTGACATGAAAAGAAGTGATATACCGATGAACGCGTATCGAATACACAACAAATTTTCCACTGTTAGATTTGATCCCGCAAAGTAAAATGATACTAAATTTTGCGAATTCTTCGATGGAATAAGATGAATTTCGAAAGGATTTTGATGGATTTCGAACTTGTTAGTGAAACTCAGAGTGTTCTTGAAGATGAGAAAAGAGATGACTTTTACCATACGATTGTCAATAAAGTACCAGATGTAAAAACTGCAGATCCTAATAGACTGTTTAAAAGCGAGAATGGCTTGTCCTATAAATATTGTTTTTTAGGATAAAGAAGATAAAAGTAATATAGAATTGCTTAGACCTAATGCATGGAGTAGTATGTTTGTTGTTGGATCCATAACTTTTCTCTCTACGCGCACGGAGGAAACTCAAAATTTATGAAAAAAAATTGATATAATGCTCGAATGAAAATTCCTCCGAGGACTTGAGAGTGGAGAGAGAAATGTGGGTTTTGGGTGGTAATAACAAAAACAAAATGGTCCTGAATACAGTGATATGCGCCGAGGTGCTTGTTGGAAACTTGTTGTCGCTTCGTCAGCTTGCTGATAGAGGCATGTGTATCTATTTAGACAATACTAAGATGGATATATTTGACCCACGCTCTAACAAGACGTTATTTTTCGACACCTATAGAGTCTTTATTGGATAGTGAAACTTGTGCAAGATGGTCAGAGCACAAGCAACGACAAGAAATGTAAAAAAATTATAGATTGCTCAATGATAGAAAGTGCCTCTACGGCAATGACCGAGAAGATTCAGTAAGTCAGCACCAATTATAGTAAGAGCTGCCCTGTAATCCCAAACAATGGATCTGAAAGTGATTGTTTTGATACCGCTCAGCAAAATGAGTTTGAGAAAACCATTAAAGATAGAAAAATCAATGATAGTAAAGAACCAATAATTGGTGAGCTTTTAGAGGCTCAAAGTCCCGTTACATAAAGGTAAAAAAAATATTTAAAAGAAATAACAGATTCATGCTCTGACACGTAAGATTCGGGCATTTGTCAGTGGAATATCTTAAGGCATTGCCAAGAAAGTTTCTGGATAGTAAAGATTTGAACAAGTCTGTGTTTGATAACTTCATTGCAACATGCAAGGTGTGCCAAATTGCTAAAATTCAAAGATTGCTTTTTAACACTAGAAGAGAGAGGGCATCAAAACCACTTAAAATAATTCACGCTGACACAATGGGACCGACTAGTCCGGCAACTTATTCTAAAGGATAAAAATTTATGATAGTATACACAGACGACTACTTAATATTGACGATGGCATAGCCTGTAAAAGTGGAAAGTGAAGCAAGAAGTTGTCTGGTTAAATTTGCGACCAGCGTACGATATATACTGGACTTTGATACAAAGATGTCATTTAAGAACTAATCAAGGCACAGAGTTTACAGGAGGTCGAACAGGTTCTTCAGAGATTGAGAGCTGAGCTTCCACTGGCCTGTCCAGACTCTCCTCAACACACTGGTCCATCGGAATAATAGCTCCCTTATGAAAGTTTACCACCAATCTAAAGATAGATATAAATCAAATAAGATTTAGTTGTGTGTCATTTATTAAGATATAAAAGAGCACTAGAACCAAATTCAGCCCACAAGGTATACGAGTAGTACTGGTTGGCTACACTACTACCGGCTACATTTTCCTAAGATCAGAGGATGGAAAATCTTATGAGATTCTGGATGTAAGATTTCATAAAAGATTTGTATTTAGAAATATCTGGGGAACAGACAAAGTAGCAAACTGAAATATTCACAAGATAGACATTAAATAAGATGAATGGTTCATTAAGTTTGGTAAAGATAGTCTTGAAGTATTATTGGAAACGGAGGGAGAACAAGGAGTCAAGAGAAAGTGAGGATGACCAAAGAAGAATAAAGAGATTGTTCAAGAAAACTTGAGAGCAATTGACAAAGAATTGTAATCAATGCATAAAAATCAAGTATGGAAAATTGTAGGTGGACCAGCTATAAATGTTGAAGGAAGCAAGCCGAACATCATAGATTCCAGATGAGTCCTGAAGAAGAAGATGGACAAAGATGGGAAGCACGAAGTTTAAAGTGAGGTTGGTAATTCGTGGATTTAAAGATAGGAATAAGTACGACTTACAAGAGACTTATGCTTCTGTGTCTGGGTTGGCTCTTGTGAGATTGGTAATGTCAATTATTTATAAATTTAATCTGGAAACTTTTCAACTGGATGTTAACTTCTTGAATGATTCAATCAAGGAAGACATACATATGGAAACTCCTGAAGGTCTGCTTGACGAAGATAAACTTAAGAAAAATAAAGTATGTAATTTAGAAATAGCCCTTTATGAACTCAAGATCAGCTCGAAAAGATGGAACAAGCGTTTTCGTGTGGCTGCATTAAAACTAAGACTACAATCATACACCAGTGAACCTTGCTTTTACGCACGGAGAGAAAAAGATAACTTTTTGATCTTGATTTTATATGTAGATGATATTATGATAGCAAGTAATTGTGTAAGTAAACTAAAGGAAATTAAGATTGGTCTGCAGTTTGAGATGTCAGATCTTGGTGAAGTTGGCACTTTCCTAGATATCACAGTAGAAAAACATAGAAAATGTGGAATAACTGCACTTACACAGACATCATGCATCGAGAAAATGCTAGAAAGATTTAGATTTTACGAGTCAAAACTCTCAAGGACACCAATGGTGACAGATAAAGTTTTTCAAGAAAAAAGAGAGGAGATTTTGAAAATGCTGGAGAGTTGGATACAACAAAATACGAGAAATTTTCCATGCAGAGAGGCAGTTGGTAGCTTACTGTATTTGGCCAATACGATTGGGCCACACATTTCATACTCCGTTAATGTGCTAAATAGACATCAAACTGCCCAACTGAAGATGATTGGAAAATGTTCAAGCGGGTATTTCAATATCTGCAACATACCAGGACTCTAGGATAAACTTACAGTGGCCATAAAGATGGATTGGAAGCCTATTCAGATGGAAGTTAGGCAGACTGTAAAGGCTCAATTACAATAGGTGGATATCTCCTAAAGATCTATAGGGATAAAGTTGTTTGGAAGACAAGAAAACAGAATTACGTAGCTATCTCAACCTGTGAAGCTGAATAAGTGGCGATATGTGATACAAGTTAAGAGTTGATTGGGCTGGAGCACTCTATAAGTTATTAATAATGTCTCGCACGTGCCATAATAAGGCCGCTGGAGTGAGTGCTCAGATAGATGGTGGTAGAAGATTGAGACACATGACTGAAATCATAGCTCATTAAGTTGAAGAATGTGTAACCAGAGGTAAAATAACTGTTAAATGGATTCCATCCAAGGAGCTACTGGCAGATATTTACAGAAAATCTCTGCCGTTTGAATTGCATGAAAAACTAACGAAAGAAATTTGAATATGGGTAAATAATAAATTACATGATAGTAAAATTTTAATCTAAAATAGTAAAGTTAATAAATTGAGAATAGATAGATAATGACAATAGGTATGTAAATCAATGTTTTTCTCTGTATGTCTTGGATCGTCGCAACCAATCGAATAAGTGATCCAGAAGCCGACATGTTTTCCATCTTTAGCTGTTTTTTTTTTCACTCAAATTAATTTTGATAAACCAAAATTTCTTTTGTCATTTCATTTAATACTATTTTGTTCAATTCAGATACGAACGTGAGGAAGTGTAAGATATATATTTGGCTCTCATAACTGAATTTCAGCGCATGCGTAGTAGCAAGGAGTCGAGACGCTGCGACGCTGCACTGCAACATCGAAAACGTACACTTAGCTTGATTCATTCCCGCGCCGTCAGTCTGTCAATAAGCACTTCCTACTTTCGTATTTCCTTATTTTATTTAATCTTGCTTTATTTAAGTTCAGCTTACGATTGTATTTTAGTATGTAAAGACTAAAGGTAGCGCATACTTAAGATAGTGAGAATAAACGTGTTCGTATTTTGTAATAAGAGCGATAGTGTTGTACATTTTATTGCCCGATCACATACCCATACATCTTATACTGCTAACAATTCATATAGATTATTGAAATTAACCAGAAATAAAAAATACTGTACAGAAAAAAGCTATGTATTAACACTTAATTTATAATTTACGTAAATTTAACAGAATATTTTCAGTCTTTTCTTATAACAAAAAATTTTATGGTATATGGAAGAAGATGAAAAAAATATGATTAGAACGTTTCGTCCTAAATCTAAGATTTTTAATGCAGACACTTGGAGCACAGGACAGCTTTTTTTCACTATTTAGCTGAAAGCAACTATGTAGAACGAGTACGAGCATCTTAAAGGCAAAACAAAGATATAATTAATAAATGTTATGTGGAAGAATTGATCATAGTCTAAAATTTCTTTGGGAGCTAGCACTCTGGGACCTCGGGCCAATATATAATGTTTTTTGTAGGTAAAATGATTATTTTCTCTCTGTGTGACTTTAAATATTGCGAATTATTTGCCGTAAGCACGCGGCTTATTAAGAGCTCTTATTAAATCAACTTATGTTTACAAGTAGTTCAAATTACTCTTATACTCAAGTAAGTCCCGTATTACATTGACTTAAAGTACTCGGTGAAGCGTAAGAAGAACAGATAAGAATTAGAATTTAAAGGTGACTTTTTTACGCTCTACTGAGTATTTCGAATCAATGTTGTTTTGGACTTGCTTGGATATGTGAGTAATTCAAACTAGTTATTAACATCTGGTTATTCAAGAGGTTTAAACAACCCTTTGCTTATGGCATAAAATATGCAGTATTTATATTATAACAATGTAAAAATTTGTGACACTGAAAAAGTATACGTAAGTAAGTTGTTGGGTTATTTCTGTAAAAAAAATGTTTTCGCACATTTTATTATTTTATTTCAAGCTTGTACATATAAAAAGAAATTTAAATGTACGAGGTCTGCCTGAAAAGTATCTGAACTTCCTTTATATCTTTATGCTGGCATGGTTTTTTGTCATGATATGAGTGATATTCTTTAACATAATCCTCATTTAATTAAACAATGCGCTTTCAGTGACTTTTTGATTTTCTGAAGCTGTCCTGGAAGTCAGCTTTGGTAATAATGCTGAGTGTTTTTATCGCATGATTTTTATCAGTCTTCTTGTCGTTAAACTGATATTCTGTAAGGGTTTTTTTCAGTTCGAAAAAAAAACAAAAGATGTTGGGAAATAAATAGGGACTGTACTGAGGTCTTTCAAAACTGGTGCACAAGATTTAATGATTTAATGAATGCGCTAGCGTAATGGAGAAACTAGTCAGTGCTTCATGACGAATTCGGACATTTGCTGCTCACCATACTATTAATATTATTATTCAAATTTTATTAAAAATTCTAAATAATTGTGTAACTTATTGGCGCATATTCTTCGGATCCGAGAATCAGTATTAATGTAAAATTTCTCCGAATTCGACGTACTTTTTTCGATCATGGTTTGGATAATAGATTCCAGTGTCAAATAGTTTTTATTTTTTTTCAGAATCATTTTTATTAACTCTAGATTCATCACCAGTAATAACCTAATAAACCACACTATTATTCATAAGGACCATTTATAAGTCGTTCTGAGCGATTTCTAAGTGAAGTTCTTATTGCTCTGTACTGAAAAATTTTTGAATAAATTGCACACCCAGCTGTATTATTTTTAAATTCAAATGTAAAATAATCCAAATTATAGCTTTTAGTACTCCAAGATTATGTTCTAATTTACGCTCAGTCACCAATGATTCGCTTTAATCATAAATGGTACTTGCTCGATATTGTCTGTCATTATTGTCGTTGAAGATTAGCGAGAATAAGAATGACTATCAAGAGATAAGTCACAGCTTTTAAAACGATTGTACAACCTTTTGATTAGTACGTTTCCCTTATGTTCATGTCCAAAAGCTTCCTGTATCATTTGAATAGATTTCAATTTAGGTTTTTCGAGTTTGCAGTAAAATTTATAAGAAATTTTTTAATTTTATTTTTTACATTACAATGTCATTTTTCAGAGTTACAATATCTGATGAATGCTAAAAAGTCTTTGTAAACAAATATACTCTGCACACAAACTATACCTTATGTAGATCCTGTAGGCATAGACAATCAACTGACAAGTTGGGAAGGCCTATTTTTTGACGCTCGTGCTTCACTTGGTTACTCAAACATACGTGGAGGTACGGATTTTAATCACTGTATATGGATGATTTTTATAAATAAAGCACCAAAATCACTATATCCAGACAAAGTCAAATGGCTCCAACATGGTAATAATGATAAAATAAATTCCGATTAAATAAAGTTGACAATTATCGAGCTATTTTTCAATATTTCATACTCTTCATATGAGGCTCGAGTAAAAATTAAGACGAGAAAGCTCCCCTCCTTTTGCCTGCTGGGTAAGAGAGGAGAAAGGAAAGAGTAAAAGCCTCACTAGTTTGCGCAAGAAGCTTAGGATGATTAGGAACACCATGTATAAGTTAAGTATACAGATCAGTGCACGAGCCAGAAATGTTGATCAGCTGATAATCGTTTTCTAGTGTGCCTTGCGTTCCATAGCATATGGTAGTTCAACCACATAACCTGAGGGTCATATTACATTCCACTTTTATTTTGGTATAAATAAAGCATATCGTATTTTTTAAAAATGTACAATATGTTCGAAGTAAAGGAAAAATAATACCAAGGGATTTTATACTATTAATTTTCTTAATTGAAGTTCAATAATATTGAAAAAAAAATGTTTATACACATACAAATGCAAGCTTTTTTATAAATTTTCTCATTAATCATGGATACTTTTAAAATTTATAGCAATTTAGTATGTTTGAGAAGTAATTAAATTGCTAACAAAGCACAATAAGTTAATTACATCTAAAATAAAAATTATTAATTGTCTATGAGTTATTTTTTTGAATTTGATATCAAATATTGCTTTTCTTAAGAAATTTAGAAGGATTCGCGTCATGATACTGAATTAAAGAAATTGTTTTATATATTGTTATTTTATACGTTATGTTTTATAAATTGTTAAATAAGTCTAGTCGAAACATATAACTCCAGAATAGAGTAAAATACCAAATGCAGATGTACAGTATGACAATTGCTTAACTTCATGTAATACCAACTTAAAATAACTATTTAATACAGAAAAAACATTATAGTACTGTTTTCTAAGAATGTATATTGCACCTTTCAGTGCATACGCACGTACGCACTAAGTTAACTTTACTAGTAGCCTATGAATATTCTCCGAAATAGCTAGAAAAGTATAAGAAAAAGAAAGGACTAGATGGAGAAGGATCACATATTGTTTCGTCTTAGTGTATTAGTAGAATATTGGAAAATGTTAACCATACAGAAAACTAGCAGCCCCGACTTTGCCTGAGATTGACTGAGAGAGGAACGTAAAAATGTTGATATGTGATGTCAAATGTTTCTAGTTTATCAATACTTTAAAACTTTGCATCTATTCTTGACACTTCTCAGAATAAAAACGTTTTGAACAAAGAAATTATTGTT
Source organism: Copidosoma floridanum (assembly GCF_000648655.2). The sequence goes on from NW_019379549.1 coordinate 111,099, forward strand.
TGGAATCCATGCAATTTTCACCGAATAATAAGGTTTAAAAAAGTTTAAAAAAATATAATGATGCTGAAAAGTACAGTGCGTTCATTACGACATTACATAGTTGTTGGCCTTAAAAGGCCATGCATTTGCACTTCCTCATGTTATAATACGTAAAAAAAAAGAAAAAACTTTTTTAGTTGAAAAGATTTAAAACTAATATAAAACGTTTCATTAAAATTTTTTTTCTTCAATTACCAAACCTTACCACCAGAGTCACAAAGTGCTAGAACTCAATCCCTCCATTTGTTAGCCCCACAATATATACAAGTACATATCATTCCACGTCTTTAAATAGCTGGGAGACTTGAGTAATCAATGTGTAGGTTACAATGAAAAGCTCACATCTGTTACTTAATGAATTATATACTCGTTGATTTTGACGCTTCTGTTTCAATCTCGATAAGGTTCTGCGTCAGTTTCGTGATGCCTATAATTGAATCCATTTAAAGTTTTTCTTCCAATTTACCCTCTTGTGACTATGGGCACTGATTAACACTTTTGTGAGCTCGGTGATAAGCCAATGACATTTCTTGGCAACTTTATTAAATTGTAATGTATTTGTTGACAACGCTCTGAAGCGTTGGAGTTTATTGTAGTGCTTTTCTCTACCGCCTCCTGGTGTTATGCTGGAGGCATTAGCGTTGAAGGCACCTTTTTTTTTTATAAAGCTCAGTCATTATGGCGATCGGGATCTTGGGAATTGATTCGCACCCGTTTGCCTGTTGAAAACTGTCTGATTTGCTCCAGTTTGTTTCTTCTTTATAGCTTCACTATTAGTTTCACCAAGATCAGACCTTGGAGAAGATTGGTGATTTCTGGTTGAGTGCTTAAAAGCAAGAGGATACTGTAGGGTCGTCAAGAGCTAGAGTTTCTAGCCTCTCGACGAACGACTCTGCTCGTGACGTCTACCAGTAAATGACTAATGTAGTTTGAAGGTGGCCGGCTTTCGTATTGTCTATTAGTAGACGAATTGTTATTGGGTTTGGCTTTGAAACATTTGTCGGAAATACTTGTAAAAAATATCTATTAGCTAGATAGGCCAGTATTAGATGTCCCTGAAAGGCCAATGAGATTTATGGTGGTTTAGTGAACGTTAAGATTAATAATGGTCTTCAACATGTCAGAGGTGATATTTTTAGTTGGAGGCTGATCATATTTCCAGCAAATGTAGCTCCCAAACTCCACAAAGTTGTTTTTCCTGGTTTGCTATTTTAGTAAGACGTGCTTTAGCAGCATCAGGTTGCTCAGAAGAACGGCCATGATACCCTTAAAAATTGGAGCTGGATGTGCTCTGGACAGACATCAGTAGTAATACTCCAGGAACGTTGGCGTTTAAAACTCCCTTTTTGTCATCTTAGCAATCTAAAGTAAAAATTGGCTTAGATTCCTTGCCCATTGTACACTTGTCGTAGGCAATCACGATACCTATAGTCCTGGAGGCGACCGCAAAGTGACTTAGCTCATAGAGGCCCGCTTCAAACTTTGCAATACAACAGGATTCATACTTGTCTAGACAATGGGCCTAGGCAACCTCCTGGGTCCTTTGCATGTAATAAAGAACATGGAAATTTGCAGTACAAAAAACGGCCCTGCACTTTGTTCATCGAGGTCCAGTTGGGTTATTGGGCTGCCCAACAAGAGGATTGCAATAAGCAGGGTTTGCTGCTTCAGAATTATGAAAAAATTTAGAGTTTTATCAGCTTTTTTCGAGTGAATATTGAGCAACTTCCTTCTTATTTGCCATCCTTGGGACACTAAAAATAAAATAAAATAAAATGAATCTAACAGAGGAGAGTATAAGTTATGTTCAAAATTATATTTAGACAGATAAATGCAATTTCGTTCATTTATCAAAAAATTAACACAAACGTCGAAGCGATAAAGAACGCAGAATGGTTCAGGCAAAAATACGTACAGGTATTTACATTCTTTAAACGCATAACAATTTAAAACACATTTTTAAGGTACCGTTTGTTACACATACAGTTTTTTTGTATATTATAGTGGCATACGTCCAGGTACTAGAAGGGTCCACTACTTAAGGTACTCGACAATTTGGAAGGGGACAAGAAAATAAATAGGTGGCTTCCCAATACTGGGAGAGGAGTAGGTAGAAAAGTAGGAAATTTTGTTCACAAAAAGCATTGTGTGCTGAAAAAGCACGTATGAAAATTACAGAGTTACTTGCCCGAAAAAATCGCACTGCCTGGGAATCGAACCGCGGTTCCCCGCGTGCTAACTCACGACCTAGCCGACTGAGCCACCGCGCACTCACTAATATAGTTCGTAAATTTGAATGATCGTTGCAATTTTGCATATAATACATTGCAAAATAAATAGTAGCACAGTAATGCATTGTCACTTTTTTCGCACTCCTTTGAATGGGCACTGTCTTTTATTCGCACACTTGATGGTCAACAACATTTTTAACAACTAAGTCGTAGGTATTATCGTTGTCAACGTCGTCATTAGTATCTGTAATCTTGCAAAACATCTGTTACGTATGCAGAAACAGGTGAACCATAAAACCACAGTGGCTTGATTTTATCATCGGTCAAAAGCCAATCATATTCCTCATAATTCAAGTTGACGCAAGACGGTTATGTCGCATTTCGCCGCACATTTACTATATGTATATGTACAATGCAAAATTATTTGTGTTTTAAACATGAGTTATCCACTCTCATCCGCATGCTTTATTTCATTTCATTTTTAGTATCCCAAAGATGACAAATAAGAAGAAAGTTTTTCAATATTCGCTCGAAAAAAGCTGATAAAAAGCTAATTTTTTCATATTTCTGAAGCAGAAAATCCTGCTGGCTGCAAAACTCTTGCTAAGCAATCCATTTTTAGCTTAAAGGGCATAACGAAAGCTACAATTTCCCTCAAAAATTAACCGGGCCTCGATGAACTAAGTGCGGGGCCATTTTTTGTATTGCAAATTGCCATGTTGTTTATTATGTACACGCAACCCATGGGGTTGCCTGGACCTATTATCTAGACAAGTTTTAATCCTGTTATATTGCAAAGTTTAAAGCGGGCCTCTATGAGCTAAGTGATTTTGCGGTTGCCTCCTGGACTACTAGCTGCGTGACTAACAGCTCTGTTCTTAATGTGCTGCCAGTAAACGACTATGGTAATTGATATTCTGCTCACGAATATTATAACCAGACTCTCTAACTTTGGTTACAGGTTGCTTTGATTTTATTCTGATGCCACTTAGTGATTTCTACTGAACTTAAGCGCAAAGCTAGATTTTTTTTTTTTTTTGCAAAAAATTGAACTTTTTTTTCTCTACAGCAACAAAAATTTCAAACAGAAAAATAAGCCTTGAATAATGTAAATTAATCAAAGGAACTGTGTGATATAATTATTTGCATACATTATCACACATCTATCCACACAAAGTCTTTTTTTGTTTTAATCTTAATACGTTATTTGGTGAAATAATTGGCCAGTCTTACATATTTTTCAATTAAAACTCTGCTGAAATACCAACAAATGATAAAAAAACTAACTTTTCCATAAAAATTTACCCCAAAAATTGATATAATCTACACAAAGAAAGATGATGATGACACTCTTAAGTAATATACTTTGATATTACATTTTTAGAAGACAATTTTCTAGCTTGACACCTTCATACACAATTTTTTGTACACAACGCAGCTTCCTCTACGAGAAAGCAAGATGGTCTCTGTGTCACTACATAAGGTGCATTATTTCATAAAAGATTAATCTTACCAAGAAAGGGTGTGTGTGATCTTTAATTAAGAATATGTTGTGCATTTTATTTTACACATTTTACTAAACACTATTCATCTGAAAATAAACATTCTCAAATAATTAGTGTTATTCCTCAAAACTTCAATTTTTTGTTTTTTAAAGTTAAGTTCACACTTTAAAAGCTCTTTTTGTTGTAGGTTGCAATGCAGTCTTCAACTTTAATTCTAGAATCAAATCCAGCTATCAATGTAAGTAAGATATAAATTAAGACTTTTTTTGTTAACCAACATGCTTCGTTTAAGATATGACATTGAACCTTACAATTCGAAGATATCTACATTTTTGTGACTCACAAATATTTATCTCGATAGCCCCTGATATAGTAATAAGCATAATAAGAATTATATATCTCAGAAAAAAGAATTAACGATTGTACTATTAGTTAAGCCTTTTCGAGATGAATTCTAAGAAATCTATATTTTTTACATAACTATGGTTACTGTTTTGTTCTAGATTTAATACAGTATCTTTATACCCAGCTTTTGTTTTTGAACGTATTAAAATTTCAATATTTTTAGAACTTAAGAAGTTGTGTTTATAGTTTATTTCAATATAAATAATAAATCTTGAACTCAGCACGCCTTATAAACCTAGTTTCAAGTCCGTGTATTTATGTGAAATGCACGACCAGAAACAGAAACTAACTATTTCTACCTTCAGGCATGCGACTTTGTGTCCTTGGTAAGTAAAACAATATATGTATCTCGGGCATAAATGTACAATAATTGCTCTTTTTGTGTGTTGAAGTCTTACTTAGTGCCTTAGTGATTAAATCTACTATTTCCTACTATACGCAAAAATTGAAATAATGCCCTTACGCCCACTTTTTGTTTTCAAAACCTAACACCTCGAAATCAAAAGCAGAAAAAAAAACATTTCCGTAATTGTCTTTGTTATTACATTTGCATTTAAGGAAAAATACTGCCAAAGTTGAAACATCGAATATTTACCCAAACTTTTGCATAAAATACCAATTTTTTTAAATAGTTTGCTCATACGACGGGATAAGAAGGTAATTTTTGTTACTCGCTTTAAAATTAACTGTAGTTATTTACAAAAACTTCAAGAAGTCTTATAAATCGAAATCTAATATCAAGTTTTAGTTAAACATCAGTTTGATAAATTTCTCAAGAAATGAAAATATTTCGAAGCATAATTTCTTTAATCTTATTGTTACTGTGCACTTAGTAAAACATCATGAAAGTATGCTGAGAAAGTCATGACATTAGTACCTAACCTAAAATAAGCATCTAATCGATGATTCTTGGATATCTTGACAGCACAAAGAGATGAAGAGCTGATTTTTAGTTTTATATCCAAACATATTACTTAAATCAACAAAAAGTTAATCAAATTCAATAAATCGAAACCCAACCTAAAAATCTTAATTAAATGTTAGTTTTATGTTTGTCTCACGAACTCAAACAGTTAAAAAAAATATTTTCTTTCTTATCTCTTAAATATTGAGTGTAGAATTAGGATAAAATACTAATAACACCAGATAATCAGACCCTGACTTAAAAATCAACCCTTACCTTTATTTTTTGAGAATCTAGAAACTGCAAAAACACAAATCTAATTTTTTGTTGTTTAATTCCTTATTCTTGAAAAAAATATAAAAAAAACCGTAAAGGGCATGGAATTCAAAACCTATTAAAATTTTTTTATTAAATATAGATTTTATGAACATTTTAAGAAACAGGTATAAAAATTTTTTGAATTTCGTCAATACCTGATACAGATTCAGAAATGAAATTTTCAAGAGGACAGAGATGCATGCAAACCTTCTACAAAAACCAACAATAATCCTTTTTTTCGATCTCTTGATAGTGCTGACACTTGAAAAGCTAAATTTTTAATATTTATCTTCTGATTTGCAACGGCAATTAGAATAAATTAAAAAAATATCTAAAACTAGAAGTCTTACCAAAAATTTTCTATGAAATTATTACTGCATGAATATTTTGGAAGCGTTAACAAGTTGGAGGTTACAGTTTTTTATCTTTCAGTTTACTTCAGTATTAAGTAAAAAATAGATATTGAAGATTCACACCTTACTATTAAATGGAAAATTAAATAATCCATATTTTAAACATCTTATCGTTAGTAACTCTGTTTTTTTGTCCATTAATTAATAGTCAACGTATATCAACAGTAAATAAATACTATTTTCCTACTAATTTGTTCGAAGGATAAACAAACTTAGCTGAAGTTAGCGTAATCTATGCTTATTAAAGCTCTTATTTGTTTTCTGTTACCTGTGATAAAATAATACATTTGTGAAAAAGGATAATACGTAAGTTTGCCTATACCTAACAAAGTTAAACTGCATCAATTCCCACAAAATTCAATAGTTTGATGCAACTTCTCAAAGAAAGAATGTATTTATTGACCTCATAAAAATTATCGTTTAATTACAGGGATAATAGGAAAAAAAATTAAAAAAGGTGGGAAGTCAACGAGCCTGCCTGTTATCGTTATCTTTTTTTTTTTTTTTTTCAAGAGAAAAAGAGATTGTAATATTAGTAATATTTAATTCTACTAAGATACTCTAAAATATATTTGAATAAAAAAATTTAACTAATTATAAGAGTACATGCTTCGAAACGCTGATAAACATTCACAGAAAATGTAAAGACGAAAATTATTTTTGTTTATGGTATAATTTACATACCATCTTGTTTTGCAGATCAGTACTCAGCCTTTAGATCTCTTTCGTAATTTTTCTACATAACGTGATACAAGAGGAAAAATTTTACCTATTTAGGTATTACTATTGGAAGAATCACTATAAAATTACTTAAGTGTAACATAAAATCACACGTAAGAACCAAATTTCTGGTTTTTTTGATACTTCTCTGTTATGTCAGATGATATTGGAAAAATATTTAAAAAATTAACTTATTTATAAAAGTGCGTTTAGGGGATATCTGAAAAAATAAGGTTCTATTTTTAATCTCCAGAAACTATGTGCGATAAGAAATGAAGTACAAGAATTTAATCGATCGAATCGCTTGTATTAGCAAAACATAAAAGACTATACTATAAAAAACTTCCGAATCTATGTTAGTTCGATTTTAGATTTTCAGCTTTCTCTTTATTTAATTAGCGATTTTTATCATAATTAATGAAATTTACTAAAAAAGTTGATCATATTATTTATTCACATTTTCAAGATATTATACGAACTTAGTATCAATAAATATTCGTAAAATTGATATGTACTACTAGGCTTTCGTTAAAGTTTGCCATCATTCTAGACTATTATAATTAGAAAATAAAAAAAAATACAATTAGATGATCCACGTACGGTCGTTATGTATCATCAAAATTTAAGCTCCACATAAATTCGTAGGTAAGTTTTTAAATAATCAGTCTTCATTATATTTCATCTATAATCAACCAAATTTAAAATAATTATAATTTTTCCTTTGTCTTAGCGTATGTACACAACAATTAAAGAAAGTATGATGAAAAATTGTTAGTAAAAATTACGTTTTTGAAACTTTATTCAAATTTTTTCTAAAACCTATGTCAAATTAAAAAATAAAATTACAGAGAAAATATTGTAGGATTAGTTTGCTTTTACGAAATAAGCAGTGTGCTAAAACATCAAGAAGAAATTAGCAGATTGAATTTTGGTTTTCAAACCGTCATTACAGTTATTCCGTGTTCGGTAGAAGATGAATTTGCGCTTTAAAAAATATATTATTTACTCGTTTTTTACGCTACCTACTCAAAAATATAAAGTTCCATAGGAATCTGGGATTCTGGTTTCTAATTTTTGCCGTTATTTATAGGAATTTCAACTTCTTAGCTTTTTCCAGATTCCTTCCTATTTCTATTTTAAGTTAGAATGTGAGAAAAAAATCAGCTTTCTATCTCTTTGTATTGGCAACATGTCTGAGAATTCTTGGTTTAATGTTTATTTTGTAGGTTAGAATCTAATGTCTTGACTATTTTTGAATGTTTTTATAATTTATGCTAAATAGTGAAACTAAATAAATTATGCGTTCAAATGTTCGCATTGGCAACATATGTTCGTTTTTAAAAATAGGGTTTTAATTTCTGGACCTTTTTAAACTTTTTTCACACTTATGTATTAAATCTAAGAGGGAATTGAAAAAATCAGCTGTCTATCTCTGTGTGCTGCAAAAATATCTAAGAATCCACAGTTTAATGCTGATTTTGAGGTAGGGTTCTGATGTCATGATCTTCTTTGTATGTTCTTATAATTATACGTGAAATAACAAAGAGATTAAAAAAAATTAAGTTTCTTGTTACTTTTGTTTTTGAAATTGATATTTATTTAAAATTTAAGGATAGGTTTCAACTTTTAGAGCTTTTCAACTTCATGTATATAGGTACAATAAACTTTGAAGTGAGTAAAAGAATCAATTAGCCTTTTATCTCTTTTGCAGGGGCAAAATATCGGAAAAAATTAGTGGTTGATGATATTTTTAGGTTATGATTCAATTTTTATTGTTCGGAATTATTTTTTTGTTAATAGCAAGTGCAATAGCAAAAACAATGAAAAAAAATTTTTTCCGCCCTCGGGTGGTTTTGGGAGGCTGGTACTTCCTCGGGCAAAAAAGCAGTTTTCCGATACTCGTTCGAAAAGTCTCCTTTACGAACCTCGTTACGGACCTCGCCTTCGGCTCGGGCCGCAAACCTCTCGGTTCGCAAACAAAGGCTTTTCAAACTCGTAAGAAAACTACTATTTTTCCTGTCCAATTTATTTACAAAGTGTACCTGTGACTGCAAACCAGCACTTTGCATCCTTGGCAACAATCGGCATTTTTAAGTTCTTAGCATTTCCTTTGAGATTCAAAACTTTTTATTTTTTTTTTTAAGGTTATGTTATAAAGAAAATGTAGAAAAAATGATGTATGTACGTTTGTATGTATTTCCTAAAAATTTTCAGGCTTTTTTTTTTTAATTTTTCAAACGTGCAAGATTCTAAATGTTTTGTTTTCATTCTTTGAATTTACGCATTATAAGACTATACTTAATTCCATGAAAGATTCTCACTCAATGTAATTTCAAGGCTCTTTATTGTAGTTGTCAGGGGAATAATTCCATTACCCATCATTATCAGTGGTAGGAGGGTCTTATCTATATGCATATGTTGTTGTATTGTTGTAAAAGAACTTTGATAAGTTTTGTATCATTAAGGGCCTACGCCTATTCCCAAGACTAATCGGCCATCCCTTTAATGTTCTAATGAATTAATTCGATATACCTCTCCAGATCTTTCGGTCTAAATTGGACATATATAATATTTGAAGGTCATTAGCAAAAAGCATTACTTTATTGCAGCTTAACTCTGACTATACTGAATTAATGAAGGTCGATAATAGGATGGGTTCACTTTGCGGAGTTTGGACGTGCTTGGATGTCCATTGGTCATCGTATCATTTTGTTGCAGCACAGATAAGGAGCGCTTGCTTACATACAAGTGAATCCGAAGAACAGCATCAGCTGGAAACTCAATTGCCACCAACGAACGCAATAAAGTAACTTGGCCAATAGTGTAAAAAGCTCAGTGAAAGTCGAAATACAGTAATAAGGCCACGGTCAAAATAAGAGCGTAAATCATCGATAACCTTTGACAGGGCTGACTACGTACTATGTTCCCGTCTGAAACCTGATTTTTATGATGAGAGGAGGGGTCTTAATTCAAGATATTCGCAAATCTGCCGTGTCATTAAGCCATCAAAAACCTTATTGCTCAGTTCACGGGAATAATATTTTATAAATACTCAGTTACAATGATATTTGTTACATATTTAAAAAATATACTGTAAATATTCATGTTGCAATGATATTTGTTGCGTATTTATTAAAATCAAACAATGCATTAAAGAAACCCCACGAAATTCTACCCACAATTATTTTGTTTTATTATCCTTGCATGTTGAGGTAAGTTTGTAAAATAGTGACCTAAATAATGTATTATTATAAAAAAATAGTAATTTACAATAATTAATGCATTTTCATTATAACATTAACTCTAATCGTATTGCTGTATATGAAAATTAAGCATAATAACGTTTTTTAGTAGAGTAATGGTAACAAAATTGTAATAGAGAATTAAATATATTGTTAATTAAAATTGGACGATAATGTAAGACATTTAATCGTCTTTGTCTTCTCGAACTTCCACAAATACATCACAAAACGATTTTGGTGCTTGTTATGGAAGCCAAGATATATCTGGTTTTGCAAGCGCGCACGATTTTAAGTGCTCAACCCCAGTTCTGCTGAATACGCTCTCTAAGCGCTCGTCTCCCACCCACCTCGTTTGGCTCATGCCTGCTGGTGCTCAACTCGCGCACTATTAATTTTAACAATTTTTATCACTTACTATTTCATGCGGTACAGGTACAGAATATTTTTTTATTTAAAGTAGAAGTCGTGAACTTCCATCTGTTCAAATTTCATGGCTGCACAATTATAATACGTCCTCACGAGTTGGAAAAAAAACTATATCAGCCCCCGTGCATGATGGGCAACTTTTTATTTTTTAACTTGTAAGAAAATTCCACCAATACAGTCGTACAAAGTTCATCAATTAATATTAATTTCTGGAAAAATTATAGTCTTATACGTTTGTCAAAAACTAATGTATCTGAAAAAATCGTTATAAAACCAGTTAAAATTGATTTTTTTTTTTGAAATCCCAACAAGACATTAAACTTTAATACTTTTTTGATTTTCTAGCTTAGAACCCCACCAGGGCTCATTTTTTTTGTAAATTTCATACGGAATAACTTCTTTTATTACTTAAACATCATAAACATGCTCAGACAAATAGATATACTGCAAAAACTAAGTAAAAGCTTTATTTTACAAACTATTAATCATAAAATTAAGCACACTTTTCACAATGGCCAGTGTCGAATAATAATGTTCTATGGCAAAAAATACATAGGAATCAGTTGAAAAAAACCTATACGTTGAAAATCTATTTACGGCTGTTTATTCTTCCCCGTCAACTAAACTATTAGCAAGTTGTGGCTGATTAATAACCGGACCCGTGTTCTGGGAGCACTGTCGGTAGAGGTATAATGGTTGAGAGCTTCCACTGCTGTATAAGAGCAGATGCTTAAGGATCGATTAAATAGGTGAGTCAGGTATAGTGCTATAAACAGTCCAAAAACATTAAAGTTATAAGCCATCATTACTACGACTCCTTGAGGTGCGTGAACAGTGCATGAACGATTGTTGCACTTGTACTACATTGACTGCTTGAAACGTAAAACTCTTAGCAGAAGTGACAGCCGATTTAGCCAACTGGTCAAGGTTACCGTGTGAGCAGACTGAAAGCGTGGACATGACGGGTGAGTAGAAAAAGCTTAAACATCTCCAGATAGAATCATCAAAGAGGACCGAAGCCTATAAGTAGTGATACCAAAACGGCTAATCACACTCCAGCGCCTTAACTCAAGCTGCCATCGTTCCTGAAGCTTAGCAGACAATGATTCGGATAAAAAATTTCGAAAATTTCTCGATTGGACAGTCAAATTTCTAGAAGCTAGAGGATGAAATTTATAGTCGGTGGACTGACTTGACACTCTCACATTCTCCGCTAATTCAAAGATAAAAATATTTAGTCAAGTGTGCAAGGTACTCCTATGATGCGTCGCGTTGACGGAAATGATACTAAATAATAAGAATATTCAGAAATTCATCAATAAAGGTGCTTATGATAATTATAATCCTGTACAAGACAATCCGTATTTAGATAGCCAGTAATAACCAGCCCGTACAAAAAAGCGCAAGGTACTGAAAAGTTTCAAAGAATCAAGTCAGAACCATGCAAACGCATAAGCCATACACAAGATAGTAACAACCCCGCACCCAATACGGGCCCAATCTTTAGTATCGCATATTCAGTCTTATTTAGTTTTCCAATTTGGGGAAAATCTAAAATTTTGTAATCGAGGCCAATCCTAAGGTTGCACGTCACTTCTTCCCCTCGTATACATTCTCTCTTACCAGTTTTAAAAACCAATCCCTGATTATTACGCACAAGATTATATCCTACTATGTTGTTCAGTGAAGAATATTGTGCCTGCGTAAACCAGGTTTCAGTAACACATAATACATCAATTTGATTTCCAATGAAAAAGGCTTTAATGTCGTAAATATGATCCTTTACAGAATTTTCGTTAAGATTAGCAATTCTGAACGGGTGCAAAACGGAGTCTCTGCCAACGCTGACAACTAAAATTTTTCCCTCTTAAGTCCAAAAATGTTGATAACCTATTACCTTCGCTTTCTTTTACGTATAAAATACATTTCATTCTTTTAAAGCTTTGAAATCTTTATTATTTCGTGCTAAAATGTAAAATTTTAGTTAAAAATACTACCTGGTCTTGTACTGAATCATTATAATTTGCAATTTTTTTTTATTGTTTTAAAATAATGTATAAAAAATTGATTGGATGATGGTTCGTTTTTAGTTTTATTTTTTAATATTATAAGTATAACGTAAAAATTTAGTAGTTGGTGGAGAGTCCGGGAGGGGGGGGGATTTGTACCCTTATCATCAGATAATGGTGTAATATCAAATTAGGGTATTAGAATTATAATATTTTAATTGGGTTATGCAGTTCCAGCATTGTGACAAAAAATGAGGGTGAAAAAGAAACGATTTGCATCATTTTTTATTAGGTTGCACAAGAAATTTCTCCCATGATTTATTAAGATGACCTTAGGGGCTCAAAAAATGCAAATAAATATCTTTTAATGGTACTACGATGCAAAATTTTGATAACTGATCTTGTATCATTAGCATGTATTTATTTTCGTATTCAGTTTTAGTTAAGGATCCAACGACATCAAGTGCAAATTTATCAAAAATAGTGCTAAGTGTGTCCGTTATTAACATTATTTGCTTAGCCATCAGTCAAAAGTTTTGAGACACCTCCAACCGGTGATTTATAAAATTTGTCAAAAATTGTATTCCTATTTTTATCTTCTACATATTTAAGGAAATTTTTACATACAATTATCTTAATATCACTATTATTAAATTTACCTTTGGGCATACTTCGTATTTCTACCTAATCTGAATGACATATGTTAATAGTTTTAGATGTACTTCTTGTAGTAAGGTTTCTCTTTCTCTATACAAGTCGCAATTTTCAAAGAGAATCTTGTATTTGTTTTTTTAATAGAATTTGTGATACTTACCTTTTTATCTGTAATACAGAGAGCTAACAAATGTCTTGTTTGCTAAATTCTTACTCTTAATACTTCGTTTTTCTAATTGTTCGTTAGTTGGTATTTTACTAGCCTCAAACAATACATGTGCACTTTCATTAAGGGATGATTGTTGTGTCAACGAAATATATAATACTCTAATAAATCCTAGGATCTTCAGCTTCGCTTTCTTTCTCAACATCATTATCAGACGATTCAGGGTCAGTGTGATTGTTTAATTTTTACTTGAACATTCCTTGCTGATGCTTTTGTTGATCAGTGATTTCTTCTTGATTTTTGTTGCCGTTTTTTATCTTCCTTTGTCAGCCTCATTTCATGTCAATTTTTCTGAGTAAACTTTTTTGTTCAGTATATTAGTTATTTTTTCCAACAGTTATATGTTCATAGATATCTTTAGATTAGGTAAAGACAGAACTCCAAAGGGGCAGATTAGTAGCATAGTTTCTATTGTGCTCTATGAATCTGGAATTTATTATATTGTCCAGAGCAAGAGACAATTAACTGTTCACATAAGTGAACATGTTGAATTAGTTAAGAAACATGATCCTAGATCTGCAATAGCTCAACATTCAAAGGAATTTCAACACTTTTGATTTTGATAAAGTAAGGATCTTGGATATATAGAAGAATGAATTCCGGAGGGAATTCTCTGGAATTATTTATGTAATAACATATGATAATAATGTTAATTGACAGCTTGATACAAAAAAGTTGGGTCCTGTATGTAAGAGGTTCTTGTTTGATGTTAAACACAAATTTCTATAAGCTCATTTATTTTAATTTTTTCTACTGCATATTCTTACTTTTTGTGTATCACACGTCTATTACATCCTATATGATTGTTTTCCACACTTTCTCTCTTCGTACCTCACCTAGTCTTAAACCTCTACTGTTTTTTATTCTATATTTTTACCTTTACCTTACGAAAGGAGATTTTATCTATGTATGTGCATATTTAACAGTTTTATTGTTTAGCGTTGTTTTATCATCCACGAGTAATGTTAATGTTAAATTTGTTTTTATTTACATTATCTTCAAATATTTGTAGATTTTTATATTATGTAGCCCTGAAAAGGACATATGAAGGATGTCAAAATATTGGCAGTTTTAGATTTTTATTGAAATACAGTTTCTGCTTTGTATCTAAATTTGAAGCAGTATTCATTTATTTTTTGCCAAAGGAGCAAGTATATTGGAGACATTTTCTTCACGTTACGATAGTTAAAACACTTAAATCATTTGCTAATTGTGTAATGCCTTGAATCGTACTGCCAAAATTTGTATCAACGTAGGTAGAACATCGTTATTTTGCAATATTTCCAATAAGTAAGGGCATAACAGAGATATCTGCTAACTCACTAGAATAATTTTGCCAAATCTGTAAAAAATTAGGCTACGTAGCTGTAAGCTGTCTGCAAACTCATATACAAGCTAGGAGCTGACTGCATTGTCAACTATTAAACAAAATTGCCTTGCTGCTGCTACCTGAAAAGTATGCATGTATTACAAAAACACAGACCAAATAATACAAGAATGTTGAAAGAAACAGTACTACGAGCGTAAAAAATGAGAAAATTAGGGAAACGATTTGGTCCCTTAAGTTGTGAGCGCAATATTAGGGATGCCTAACAACCTGACGAATTCAGTAGACCTGAACCGCTAACTCGACGAATTGATTTTATTTAGAAGGTGACAAGCTCGCTGCTACTAACACCGTTAAATATTGCTGTGACGGTGAGATACCGTCGAGCCATCATCGGTAGGCTAGGATCGATAGGGAAAGAAGGAAAAGGGAAAAACGGAGAGGACAGTTAGGAAAGGATGGAAAGGGAAGAAAAAGCCGAAAAGGGATCAGATTAGCTTGGGCCAGCGAACGCGCGTGAAGCAAGTTTTTGTTGGGGGTTGCGAGAAGCAATTTCCTCAAGGCGATTTCCCCCCGCAAGAAGCGAATTCTGTTTTGGAGGACGTGAGACGCGTCCTCTGGAGTGTTTCCGTTCCTGCGATTGTTGTCGTGGCGGCTGTGCTTGAGCTGTCTCCGGTACAGTGCTTGATGCTGAGTGGCCGGATCCTGCTGGGATAGCAGGCGACGCCGGACTCAGGGTCCCCAAGGCCGATACCGTCGGTCTCGGCCTTTGAACGCTGCCAGTAGGGACGCCTACTGACCTTAGCGTAGCCGCTCCACTGCTCCCGTGTAGGCTTGGCCTGCGAGAGGCATCGTCGGGGAGCGACCCCGCTTCGCCGTAAGTACCTGCCAACAGGCAGTTTATTGTAAAGGGCAGCGGCCCTAGATTAGCCTGCGTTGTCTGCCCGGTTCGCGTTTTCGCGCCGCGAGCACGTCGAGCAAGCGCGCTCGACGTGCAAGAATTACACACACACCCGCGAGCAATATTTTGTATTTCAGTTTATATTATTTAATTGAATATACTTCTTATTTTAAATTTACTCGTGAGTGCTTCCTTTCTGTGTGTGCCCGATCCCCCTTTTGTGTCGTGTTAAAGTCGTCGCGAGAGGCGACGACGTTCAAGGTAGCTGCGATACCTGATTCCGCAGCGGTGTCTCGGCGAACGAGACCCGAAAAATATTTTACAGGGAGTGTCACCGTTGGGTATCCGGGCAACACAGGCCCGGTTGAAGTGGAGAGACTCCGCCTCGTTAATACGCATCGTGCACCCCGTAACATCGCATACCAACAATTGACAACCTTCCTGCAGTTTCCAAGCAGTAGTCGAACGTCAAGTTCTAGAACTGCTTGAAACCAATATTATATGATGATCGTGATCTGGCAAATATAATATAACTGACATATGAGATCACGTAAGAAACTCTAAAAATTACAGTCTTAGGCTACAAATTAAAAACTAGAACGTAGTTATTGCAAGCTGGTGCAAGAAGGAAATGATTTGGAGTATATAATAGCTGAAGAAGGCAAAATCCTGATCCAAAAAAATCAAAGGAGTAAAGTTATACCCTCGCTTTAGAAACGAAATTAATGTTAGTCGATTTCTAGAATTTGTTGAATATTACAGGTGTTTTATTAAAGACTTTCACAAAAAAGATAAGCCCTTGAGTAAAAAGCTCTTGATTAATGAAAATTTTCATTGGACAATAGATCGAGAAAGAGCCTTTCAAGAACTGAAGAAAGCATTATCTACAGCATCGCTGTACTCGCTCAAACTTCGTGCCAACATCCAAGCTTTTCATCTCAATCTTAAGGTTTCCACAGTCTTAAAATTTACTTTCCCGTAAGCAGACGGAAATCACTTCAATCATTATACTAGGGCGATCGATCTCACATTGGTGCCACACCTCAGGTGTCTAAATGAGTCGAGGCGTGCTCTCAGGACGAAACATTTTTTTTCTCTTTCTTGTAGACTCTCTTATAATCCTTCAAAATGAATCAGCCCTTTATTATAATAACAGATGCGTCAGGCTATGCTATGGGAGGTATTCTGTTACAAGACGATATTAGAAATAACTCACCCATTGCGTATATTTCTAGCGTATAAAGAGTACCCGAGCTTGGACTTGATATGTATGAGAAAGAGGTACCATCGATTTTACACTTCATGCAAAACTTTTTGCCCATGTATATAGACCCCGCAGCAACTAATTGGGCTTTTG
The DNA here is from genome assembly GCF_000648655.2 of Copidosoma floridanum. Next base: position 127,776 of record NW_019379549.1, read on the forward strand.
ATTTCCGGTGAAATTGGCTGAAATTAATATATCTTGTAGATTATGATCTGCTGAACAAAAGTTTCTACAGGCGCAAGTCCCGAAAATGGACAGTTTTTGAGTAAATAATTATTTGAGTCACCGATTCTGCAAAGGTTAGTTTGATAGGCGATGTAGTACAGTCAATGGACGTAGCTTATTCAATTTACAGAGATATGATCGAAAAGGGTTATGTCGAGTGCATCTACCGTTTTTGATGATCAATAAGAGCAATATGATTATTCTTGTTCAATCAATATTAGTAGCTTCAATACTAGCTTAGCTCATTTGCATTATTGTCTAATATGGGAAGTCGATAGCCTCTAGTACGAGAATGCGCTTATCGTATAATGAACAGATAAAATAGTGGTTTTATTGTTTTATGAATATAAATGTGAGACAAAAGTACTCAATCAGGTTCATTATTATGATTCGTAACAATTATTCTTGTACAAATCGTCTAAGTCAGTTACGTTTGAGTCACCCACAAGCATATGGGTCTACTCTTGTGACTAACTCTAATCATTCCCGTACCAGATGAAGAGTTTATTTTATATTTTTAATAAAAATTTTGCCTAAAAACTAATGTGATTTAGCAGGGAAAATTTTTGTTGGCTACTAAAAATCCTGTATTGCCGTAATAAACAGTTTATCTATATTTTTAATCTGTACAGAAAAAACAAACGACAAAGTTTGATGTCCAAGATCAAACATCGTGTTTGATGATAAATTCTTTACTATTTCGTGAATACAATTTTTTTTTAATTCACTGTGTTGGTTACGTTTAAAAGAAAGATTATACAATTCTTTACATTGACTGTATAAGACCAGACAATAAGCCAGTCATGTAGCCATACTTTTAGAGTTAGCCGTACATTAGGCCAGACATTAAGTCAGACTTGTACTCATACTTTGACCCACACTTTTAGCCATACATTTAGCTGGCTTAAAGTCCTACTATAGCTATGGTTGAAAGTATGGCTTAATGTCCGGCTCGATGTACGTAATGTATGGCTAAAAGTATGGCTTAATGTTTTTCTACATGACTGGCTTATTGTCTGGCCTAATATCTGGCCTTATGCGGTTAACATTTAGGATTGTATGATCTTCCGTTTAAATTTAACCAATACGATGAATTCAAAAAATAATTTTATTTTTTGAATCGTGAAAAATGTATTATCGAACACGATGGTGGACTTCGGACTTTAAACTTTGTCATTTGATTTTTCTGTTCAGGTTACGAACACAGTGAAGTTGTATATAATGCTGATATGGCTGTTTTTTTAGCCAACAAAAATTTCCCCTGCTAGTTCACATAAATTCTTAGGCGCTTCAAAATGTGTATGTAAATGACTGGCTTAAAGTCCCGCTAAAGATATGGCTTTAAGTATGGCTGAAAGTATGGCTTAATGTACGTCTAAAAGTATGGCTTAAAGTATGCCTTAAACTGTGGCTATTAAAGTATGGCTAAAAGTACAGCTCAAAGTATGGCACAATGTCTGATTGAATGTATAGCTTGAAGTATAGCTCAAAGTATCACTAAAAGTATGATTTAAAGTATGGCTTAAACAATGGTTAAAAGTATTGCTCAAAGTATGGTTAAAACTATAGCTCCAAGTATGGCACAACGTCTGAATATATGTCTAAAAATATGGCTCAATATACAGCTAAATGTATAGGAAAAAGTATGGCTCAAAGTCTGACTTAATGTCTGGCTCAATGTACGACTGAATGTATGGTTTAAGTATCGCTACATGACTGGCTTATTATCTGGCCTAATGTCTGGCCTTATACGATTAACATATAGAATTGTGTGATCTTCATCTTAAACTTAACCAACACGATAAATTAAAAAAATAGTTGCATTTATTGAATCGCAAAAAATGTATTATCGAACATGATGGTAAAGCTTGGACTTCAAACTTTGTCATTTGATTTTTATGTACAGGTTGCGAACACATTGAAACTGCACGTAATGATGATACATTTATTTTTCGAAGCCAAAAAAATTTTGCCCTGCTAATTAACAAAAATGTAAACTCTGAAAGTTGTGTATTGTAAATGTGAGACGAAGTTTTATTCTTGTACGCAAATATTGAAAGTCGATTACGTAAGTATGCACATATGCGTAAGGGTGATTTTCACGTAATTGACTTAGACAATGCCTCGAGTACGTATAGATACTCGTACATAGTCAAAAGACGGTGATAAAATGATCCGTATTCATGTAAATAATGACGCTCTTTTTTCTCAAATAATGAAGTGAGTTATTGGCACAATATAACGTTAGTTTGTTTAACTTAAATATACAAGTGACCAGTTGGCGGCGCCCTTCTGGCTGAATGCCTTACTTAAAATCCTGTTAAATGTTGGGCGTCATGTCTAGTAAATGAGGTTTTTTTTCCTTTGACTTCCAGGTGAAATGTAGCTTATATTAAGCATTACATACTTATGCTACTTTAAGCAACAATTGACATACTTACAATATTACTTACAACAGTAAAGAAAATAAAATTGAATCACTTACAACGAAAATGAATTAGAATAGTTTAATGGGTTTCAGGATTTGACATTAAGTTTCATCGCATTTTTTTTTATGACATCACTCTAATTTTAACACTAATGAATCTTAACAATGTCCTTATGATTTTTTAATTAAAAATTTTTTCATTATCCTTAAAAAGAAAAGTTGTGCGAACAAAAGTATAATATGTCACATAAGATGGTTATTTGTCTTAAGAAAATTTAATCTTGGATTTGGGAATCAGTAATCATTGCCTCAAAAAAAGGTTACGGATAACAGAGGATCTACAAGTAGTAGGTTTTGGAAACTAGACGAGAAAGTGATAGTGGCGTCAATATTCAAGCTGACTGTACCTGTAAGCAATATTGCAAATAAAATAATAAGTTCATGAAATGAGGAAACTATTTATTATCAGTCAATAATTCATCTAATAATATGAACTTACGAAATAGATTTTACTTGTAATAATAATGTGAACAGTCGTTAAAAAATATCTTTGTTAAAAAGTAGGGTCAGCTCATCTATTTGTATGAGAAAAATTAAACAATCACACTGACCCTGAATCGTCTGATAATGATGTTGAGAAGAAAAGTGACGCTGAAGATCCAAGGATTTATTGGAGTATTGTATATTTCATTGACATAAAAATCACCCCTTTATGAAAGTGTACATATATTATATAAGGCTAATAAAATACCAACTAACGAACAATCAGAAATAGAAAGTTATAAAAGTTAGAAAATTTGGCAATAAATTTTTAATACCCTAAAGTTATGAACTTGGATCTGCAGTTCGGTTGTTTCAGCTCGATGTTTGCACAGCAAGGATCAATAGAGGCAAAAACTGATGTGACACCAAACAAGAAAGACATTTTGATTGTTTTTTCGCATTCGAATGCTACTTTTCATGAAAAGACAGAAAGAAAGCCACTTTTTAGATTAAAATTAGCTTTTACATTAATTTGTCTTACCTCATTACAGGTATACGAACCAGAGACGTCGTTTTAGTCAGTTAAGGCGAAAATAACCTCTAACGTAAATACATGTGTACTAGTAGGGCTTCGATCCCTGAGCGCTCTGGGAGCTTATTTGATATGGATTCAAACATTCTGAAATTTTTTTCATATTTTTATTATTAACTCTAATATTTTCATTTTAATGACAAAAAAATATTTGCTATACACAAATATTATCTTAAATTGTTAATTGTATTATAAAAAGACCAATATTTTTTTAACATTAAAAATAATTTTATTGGAAACACATTCTTCTTTTGAATACTTTTTTTTAACAAAATAAGACTTAGTGCTATAATTACTTTTCTAAGTACAGTTATTTTGTGCCTTTTGATATTATCTTTTATAGAAAATGATTTTTTCTTTACAAATAAAAATTTGATTGTTTTTATGGAATACCAGATGACACTTAAGATGTGTTTAACTTATGAATATTTTTGAAAAATACTGTATTTCACGATGCTAATGGTGTTTTAATTTTTAAGCAGAATGTTATGCTTTTTATTTTCTATCACTATGTAAGATTCTATCATATTAATGCAAAATATCTTTTGTATCTCCAAAGTATTAAATGTAATTATTACTACGTTCGCAAAAGTAGAGATAAGATATTTGTAACAATGAAGAAGTTTCATGATTGTTATAAGGAAATTATGTATCAAATGTAAAGTTTATAAACGGTAGATACTTAAGATTAATAAAAGCTGTCTGAAGATTATAATAATTTCTAATTTGTGATAGAAATTACAAAATAGTTAATTTAGAGATTCGTTTAGAGAATAGACAGAAATAATTTAAAAAAAAAATTAAATTAAAGGTACAATAGAAAATGGCAATCAACATTACCAGTTTGTTTTGCACTAAATAAAATTTATGATTTTGCGGAACCTATAAAATTTGTGAGCATTTCAGAGTACTAGAACTTTCATGAATAAATGTTAAGAACGGACAAATATTTTGAAAAATTCAACAACAAAAAAATTGTGCATAGATTCTCTTAAAAATCATCAAATTTTTTTTTTCAGTTCAGATAATAAGTAAAGTGATAAAAACATGATTCATAGATTTAAAATCATTTAGTAAAGAAACATATCCAATAATTAAAAATACTACAATAACTCCGAGTTTCATTCAGCATGACAGCTAAACAAATAATATTTTTAGAAAAGCCAGTAATTAAGTGTTACTATAGTAATTACGACGATTTTGAGCTTGGTTTCCAATTTCGAAAATCGTTCAACGAGATGAAATTAAAAAAACAAAAATAACTTCATGGAAGATTGTATGGGCAGTAATAAGAATTGTGCTCTTTTACACAAAAAATGTAAATCTCGAGTTCAAAGATTTAATTATAAATGGTCTAGTATTTATATTATTAACCAACACGTGTAAAATATCAACTAGAATGAATAAAAGTAGAACATATGTACAATTATATAAATAAGTGCTACAGAAGCTGTTACTACTAATCAACCTGAATCCGCACTAATTAGAGGTATCAAGCAAACTATAATAATAGACAATATATCTGACAATATCATAGCTTTGTCCAACGGTGGCCAGCTCATCTTAGTTTGTCATCAACGGATTCTCAGCTGACTGTCGCTCACGGTCACTTGTCGTAAGCGCACAGGCAGCTAATTTTAAGATGACGTGGAACTTACGGATATCGACTTATCAATTCTTATTCAGATTTTTTAGTTTTAATTTAAATGAGAAAATGTGATTAAGGCTAGATTTCGTACGAGGCGTCGATATAAATAAAGTTTTCTCATTGAGAGACAGATCATAGAAAAAATTTACTCAACCCACACCAAAATAAATAATATAAGAGAAAATAATTATATCAAACAAATTTTTGTGTACTAAGTTGCTTGATTCATTAATTTTTGAGATATTAAACAAATATCGAACTACAACTTTTAACCTGTTATGTGTACAAAATAGTATAGGGCCCGGGGGTTTTTGTTTTAAATCTCGTTCCAGAGAGGTTTCTCACCGTGATAAATAGGAAAAAAATAGTGGGATTTCGGAAAAATCGGTGTGTAGGATCCTGTTGATGTTCGATCGGAAAGGTGCCAAAAACCACTTTTTTGCATTAAAAGGGCTTTAAAAAATGTATATACCAAAAAAAAAAAAAATTGTCATGTACAGTTTTATAAGACAAAAACATAAGTTTTTAACATTCAAAATCGAACAACAACTTTTTACCTAAAAAATTAAAAATAGCGAAAAATCGCAATTTTTCAATAACTAATTACTCGCCTTCCATACATCCTAGAAGTATCTTGCAAGGCTTTAATTTTTAGTTTTTGTGTCATTTATCTGTGGTTTTTTTTTAAATAAACAAATCACGAGAACTTTTCGAGAAAATCGATAAAGTATAAAAACAGGTGCTTCGGAAAAATGCTTGCCAATCGGCGAAAACCAGCCGTACGATGAATATACGGGTATGTATGTGTTAAGAAAGACTAACTGTACATCCTTATTGCTAAATCGTTTGTAAAATCATCCAATAAAGTCCTCAACAAAGCATTTGAAATATCGTTAATTTGGCGTCCGCGGCTCTCGGCAAGCAAGCGTCGGGAAAGAGCAATGTGGTGGGGGAGGGGACTGCAGAAGACTGCTGTGCTCCCTTATCCATGACTACTATCTATTATTATAGTTTGCTTGATACCTCTAATTAGTGCGGATTCAGGTTGGTTAGTAGTAACAGCTTCTGTAGCACTTATTTGTATAATTGTACATATGTTCTACTCTTATTCATTATAGTTGATATTTTACACGTGTTGGTTATAAATATAAATACTAGACCATTTATAATTAAATCTTTGAACTCGAGATTTACATTTTTTGTGTAAAAGAGCACAATTCTTATTACTGCCCATACAATCTTCCATGAAGTTATTTTTGTTTTTTTAATTTCATCTCGTTGAACGATTTTCGAAATTGGAAACCAAGCTCAAAATCGTCGTAATTACTATAGTAACACTTAATTACTGGCTTTTCTAAAAATATTATTTGTTTAGCTGTCATGCTGAATGAAACTCGGAGCTATTGTAGTATTTTTAATTATTGGATATGTTTCTTTACTAAATGATTTTAAATCTATGAATCATGTTTTTATCACTTTACTTATTATCTGAACTAAAAAAAAAAATTTGATGATTTTTAAGAGAATCTATGCACAATTTTTTTGTTGTTAAATTTTTCAAAATATTTGTCCATTCTTAACATTTATTCATGAAAGTTCTAGTACTCTGGAATGCTCACAAATTTTATAGGTTCCGGAAAATCATAAATTTTATTTAGTTCAAAACAAACAGGTAATGTTGACTGCCATTTTCTATTGTTACTTTAATTCAATTTTTTCTTTTTAATTATTTCTGTCTATTTCCTAAACGAATCCCTAAATTAACTATTTTATAACTTCTACCATAAATAAGGAATTATTATAATCTTCAGGCAACGTCCGTCGGTCTTAAGTATCTACTGTTTATACACTTTATACTTGATTCATAATTTCTTTATTACAATTATTAAACTTCTTCATTGTTACACATATTTTATCTCTACCTTTGCGAACGTAGTATCGATGATCCAGGAGGTTAAAAAAAAACATCATTTTTTATCACACGTTCATTTACTCTTTAATTTTCTCCTGGTCAAAAAATTTTGTCTATGGCATGGACAACCATAGCATCAAGATTACCTTCGCAGAGAGTGACGAGTCATAAAACTTTTTCGTTACCATTAGACTAAGACAATAACATCAGCCCCATTTCAGCTTCGCCCGAGGTTCACTCAGTGGATTATCATAGTATGTTAAAACTAAGTTATTATAGAAAACGACGAAATTACAATTTTACAATGGAAAATAGCTATATGTCTATTGTTTTCTTCAATCTCAATAAGATACAATTTTTCTGTGTCAGATAAAAAGATTCCAACAAGAATTTATTGCACACATATGATGTCGTATCAAATGCACGAACATTAACTTTTAATAAAAAAAATTTTTGTCCCGTGTAATGAGACAAAAGTACCTTCTTTTGGCGCAGTATGGTGAAAATTTTTGTATCTTTCTGCATTACATAACCAACAATTCTTACATGTATTATATGTATCATAGCAAACATGGAAGTACTTAGAATGCGCGATATCACTTGTAACATTATTAGTATTTATAAGTATATGTATTCTATGCACGCGCATGTTTGAATACGTAGTGGCATTAAAATTTTCACTATTTTAATATGGTATTTTTAAAGATCTATTGAAATTAGGTGTACTTTAATTTTCTTAGTTTTTATTATACGGAGTTTAAGAACATTTGAGTTCAAAGTTTTAATTCTGCCGGGGGTTCCAAGATACACTCCTAGTTTTTTCAGCTGTATGTTGAACAGAACAAGTCAAAAAAAAATTTTTCATTTAGTACAGCATTTTCGGAAAATTTATACCGACGTTGACAAAATCTCCGAAAAATTTTTGTTACAACATAACCTCTTAAAATTAGAAAAATAGTCGTATCTCGAGATGGAAGTCAGATAGGCTAAAAATAAGTCTACGAATAGAAAATAATTATTGAAGTACAATAATATACAAACACACGGATTCGTACAAACAATTGTAATAATCCTAAAAACAATAAAAGTCATATCTCAACGGCGAAGCTACTTCCTACTTACTCTACCTATAAATTGATTCATTTTCTACTCGAGATCATGAGTTATAAGAATAATTCTCATGTAACTGAAACCTACATTATTATTATTAATTTTAAGATCAGTAGAAACTAGTAAAGCACGAGCAAATTTTAATATTAATTATAGAAATCGAATTAAATGAAAGATTACAACACTACATTGACACGTAGCTATGTCTATTGTTTTTTTTTATCTTAACGGAATAAGTAGAGTGGATTACTTTACTTTTGTAGTAGAAAAAAGCACAGCTTGCATATAATTTACTGTGCAGAATAGTAATTTTTAATAGAATTTCTTTACAATTTTTATTGATATTTTCTCTCAGTGTACAAAGATTTCAACAAGGATTTATTGTACATTTATAATGTCATATCCAGTGCACAAAATTATATACCTATATGGAGCGAAAGTAAAGAAAGTCTCAGAACTTACGCATACAGGGTGTATCGAATTTGATTCCGTAAAATTATAGGGTGCAATGAAGCTCGTTGAGATGAACAAAAAAACTCATTGCACCTTCCCGATTGGATGCGTTGTTTAAACAATATGACGAATAAACTGTTTGCGAAATCGACCAATCAGCGAGAGCTATGCAACGTAGGGGCGTGGCCTTATGAAGTAGAGTGAGAAGAGAGGCAAGTAGTAGAAGCAGGCAAAAAAGGTAAAACTTATTTGTAGTGGAAGAATGATGTTGATCAACTACAGTAGAGATCGATAGAGCAGGTATTGTACCTGATTAAGGTTAAAAAAATAATGGGCTTTTTAAAAGAAAACAAGACTGCGGTTGATAATAAACTGATCGTAAGGTAGTGAGCGTGCAGTTATTTTTTTTTAATAGGCGCTGAGCTCTTGTTTTTTTTTTTAGTAATAAGATAATTTATTTAAGAAGACGGTACAAAAATACAAGTAGTAAGTAATCGAACTGTTATTTATTATTACGTCGCAAACTTTGAATAGCACGGTGAACAGACATTCGTGGTATTTTGTAATTAATTCATAAATTATTAATAAATAAATAATCAAGCATCAGTATGAAGTACTTGAGTAGTTTTTTATCACAACATCATAAACTGTTAACAAGCAAGCAATGGAGACTAAATGCTAAAAATCTTAATTTAAAAAAAAAACTTATTTTACTTAGTATTAAAAAGTAGGTGGTTGAATGCCAGTGACAAATAACTTTCATAATTGTTGTTTTCATTCAATGAACTGATGATAAGGCAGTGGGGAAGTATCACTGCAAAGTAATTCTACCATTTTCAGTGAACAAACATCACCAGTAATGGTTGTAATTATTTTTCCTTCATGTTATAAACCATTAATAAGAGGCAATCTATCATCGATGCTACCTAGCGCTCTTTTGTTAAAGTATTTGAAATAATTACAGACAAAAATGTTACCAACCACTCAGTAGAATAAAGGGCCATTTAACATCGACGTTAACGAACTTTATAGTTTTTATAAGAAATTTTATTTATTTGAGTACTGATTTAATGGGCTGAAAGCAAGCCCAGGCAATCAGTAAGTTCATTAATTTCACTATTCACTTTTGAACAATAAATTGATCCCTGTTATGTTTTTCTTTAGATGCTAAGGAAAAATGAAAGAGGTCGCGAGCGAACCCTTCTGCTCTCCATGTTAAAAATGTCATTATTTGATTTTTATTTATAATTACGAAGCCCGTTTATTATCAGCACTAGATAATTTAAATCTTAGTATTTGTTTTCGACATTAAATATTAATGCGGTGGTGAGTGAGCTCAATAATTTTATTATTTTCTTTTGAGTGCTGATAAATAAATGGCTGTAAGACATAGGCTCTGAGTTACTCAATTATTTTTATTTGATTCCACAATCAATGTGTCAAAACTTACAAGTTGGCTTTGGCACTCTGATAGCCGATTGGTTAATTATTTCATTAAGTAAAAGATAAGCAAATCAATAATTGTGAATCGTCAGTACAGACTCCATGTTGTATTTTTCTTTAATAACTTAAAAAAAAAAGTAAAAAGGTTGCGATCGAGCCTGCTCGACTTTGTAAGTTAAGTGTAATAATTTTTTTTATTTATGATTACTTATTAAGGCCGTAGTGAGCAAAATCTGACACTGAGTGAGCTCAATGATTTTATTATTTTCTCTCACACAATAAATGAATAAATGACTATGAGACATAAGCTCTAAAGTTGCTTAATTAAGTTTTTTTTAGTTTTCTAACTGATAAGTGAGCTTTGGTGCTCAGTTAGCCCATTGAATCTAAATTTGTTCAAGGTATTGAATAATGTGTTAGCAAAATGGATTAGATAGATTGTTTCAAATTGAATGGATTGGATCAAACTTTAAAATTTTTTTTTGGTCAAAAGTCATTCCAACTACACAAAATCAGGTCTTTATTTTAGCGAACAGTCGAGATGCGCGCGATCGAGAACTTCTTATTTTGTTTAAGTCTAAAACAATGTGATTATTTTTGCATGGACACAGCAAGCGTGCATTAAGCTCGGCTACTCCATATCATTCACCAGTAAAAAAATATTTAATGCATGGCCGTTCAATGTTCTTCCGAAGAAATATTTCTTGTATAATTTTTAAAGCAACATCAAGATTCGATCGAGATTCGATACTCTTCCTTCTATTACATGTGGCCTATACCTTCTTTAACTTTATTTTGCAAGTACAGCAAAATCCCCTGTTCTTTTATATTCCCATTTACCATAAGTTAAATTAGCTTGAGCTTCAAAGGTTTTCCCCAAACATATGTCAGATCTGAACGTCTTTATTCACTAGACGTCATAGCGCAGTTGGCTTAACGTATCTTTTTGATCCCATAGGTATCAAGTTCAAACCACCTTGGAAAACTTTTTTTTCTTTTTTTTTCTGCTTTTCTTTAAAATCCATTCTAATAACATAGAAGTCATTACCTCGTTAGGCAAATACTAATAATAATTTTTTATGTGCAGCTCTTTAGCTACTACGACATATACTGAGAGAAGTTCACAGCTCATAGCAGCATGTCACGCCATCTATCTTAAGGTGATATCACGTCACAGCCACGCAAACTGTGCTTAGCAGACTCTAGGAGTATGAGATGCACTCTTACAGCTAATGGAAAAAGCAGCTTTGCGAAGAGTGACGATCATTGCTACTGTCCATTCTATATTATATAGCGGTGCTTCCGCGCTTGCTGATCCTATTATTGTACCTGAGTTACGGTTTTATTGTAACGTGCTTCTACTTTCTTTTTCTCATACTACTTAATTGAAAGTATTGACTAAGTATTAAATTACTTTAAATTTATTATCCAAAGTCGATTTCATATCGTTTTTTTTTGTTTTTTTTTTTTTGTTTAATTTTACGAAGGTGAGGAATAAGTTTATAGATAATATAAGTTTAGAGTAAACATTAATAAATACTAATTTTGTGATTTTATTGTTTAGAGTTAAAATGGAAAAAGATATAAATCAACAGGTCCTGAAATAGACGTGCAAATCGTACTGCAATTTGAGATACTAAAGAAGTAACATTTAGCAGATAATAATTGTATTCAGTTATTTTATAAAAGATATTTACAATTCTTACATTTAAAAAAAATTAAATGATTACCTAAAAAACAAGTTTTACGCAATATTTTACAATGTGAGCACTGTATATAGTTAGATACGACGTTCTTTTTATTATATGAAAGATTTATATGTGATAGCAAAGCATCAAAAGATCCTTTAGTTTCCAATAGTTTTCTTAATGAATTTTTCATCAGTAAATGTACTATTGAGGATTTCACAGTTTTATCAATGAACTTATTGTGAAAATATGAGGATTGTAAATATCTTTTATAAAATTACTAAATACATTCATTATCTGCTGAATGTCACTTCTTCAGTATCTAAAACTGTGGTACAATTCGCACGTTAGTTTCAAGTGTTGATTCATATTTCCTTCCATTTTAAATCCAAACAACAAATTTACAAAATTAGACTTTTTTAATGTTTACTCTACACTTAAATTAACCTTAAACGTATGGTTACTTATATTAACCATAAATGTATGCCTTACCTTAGTAAAATAAAAAAAAATAAAAATAAAAATAGTTTTATTTGATCAACTTTAGATAATAAGTTCAATGTAATTTAATACTTAGTCAATACTTTCAATTAAGTAATTTAAAAAATAGACAGTAGAAGCACGTTACGATACAACCTTCACTCAGGTACAATAATAGGATCAGCAAGCGCGGAAGCACGACTATATAATATAGAATGGACAGTAGCAATGATCGTCACTCTTCGCAAAGCTGCTTTTTTCCCATTAGCTGTAAGTGGGCATGTCATACTCCTAGAGTCTGCTAAGCACAGTTTGCGTGGCTGTGACGTGATATCACCTTATGATAGATAGCGTGACATGCTGCTATGAGCTGTGCACTTCTCTAAGTATAGGTAGGTTTTGTTTTACGGATTAACCTCACGCGTGTTAAGCTGGACTATAGTGTGCAGTCAACTCGTGGATAGAGAGTCGATAACATGGCGGAACTGCGTCCGACCGACGAACCTTTTTTCTTTTAATGTAAAAAAAACGTTTAGAATCGACGTGCATTATGTGCTTTCTTCTGATGCATTTTGTCTGCCTTCTTACGTTTCAGTAAGTAAGTATAATAAATAAACGTCCCCCTTTTTTATTCTTATAAATTTACAATATTTAAAAAATAAAGCGGAAACTTGCTTCAATTCCTCCGATGCATGTTTCGCTGCTGCTGGAGGTAGATAGGTACGCGTGCATGCAGTAAGGCAGTTAAGTGACTATTAACAGTGGCAAAGTAAAAAATATTTGGTGGAACAGCCTTTTTTTCGAAAATTTTTTTTTTTTTTGAATCAACAAAAAATGTCGTGATGCGATTTGTCATGTAAAATTTTACATACTTTTTAGATTTTTTTTTTGTCAGTAATGGCATCAAAATTAGCTTTCTTTCTCATTTATTACTGTTAATTTAAGATGGGTTAAAGCTGGAGCTAATACTTGCATTGTTGATTTCATTGCGTGTTTCGCTGCTGCTTTAGATAAGTACGTATGCGACGCGTGATCATGCTCTCGATCAATAAATCCTTATTTTGTTAATGAATTACAGAATTTTTTTTTGTGGATCAAGGATGCGAGCATTAGGCAAGGCAGCTTAAACGTAGGAAAATAGCGTTTGACCGCAGGATTATTATTAATATTATTACTATCATTGAACGATTGAATTTCAATAAGCAACTAGCGGACGTTTACACACGTTTTTGTTTTCTTCCGCAGATACGTACTGGAGGGCTACAATGCGTTATCTTGGCTCTCGGTAGATGCCAATACGAAGGACCGATTGTCCTGCNTTATTAAAAAAAATGAAGATTCAATGCACTTCCTTAAATTTATATCAAAATTTTCATTTTACTTAAATTTATTCCTCTACATACTTATGATAGTTTAGTAAAAGCCAATAGAAATAGCAAAAGTTGATTTATAAATCCATCAAGAATAGATGTAATCGTCAACCGCACGTTACATACCTGACTCCCCAGCATCAGAAAAATATGCAGAGCAAAAAAAATAAAGGTACTGTCAGTTAATATACTATTTTCATTTCAAGAGCGCATCGAATCTCGATGTTTTTTATAGATTAAAAAAAAATTAAATCCTGTAAGGGACTGTTAATTCACAGCGTATTCGTTCCTTTGTCACAATTAATTATCACTTAGTAACCCAGCTTCGTGTGCGCGTGCTTGAACAGCACCAAAAGTGTCATGTTGATATTTTTTAACGAAATACGAATTTAGTGATCACGCGCTTGATTGCATAAAAATCTAAGATTGTTAGGAAAAAAAGGCGAGAGCGCATCAATATTTTCGGTAGATTAAAAAAAAATATCCTTCAAGCGATTGCTACTTTACCATGTATTTTTTATTTTGGCACTATAAATTGTCACTTAGTAGCCCTGATTCAAGGGCGCGGACATACCTACTTTTAGTAGCAACAAAACATGCAACAAAGGAATCGAAACAAGTGTCTCCGCGCGAATCTGCAAGCGGCTTAGCGCTTGTACAATGCTCATTGGCCTCACAGACGCCATCCTTATCCAGACACTATTGGCCGAGTGCACCAACGATTCATGGAGACGAGTAGTGTTTTACCAGTCCGTGCAGATGCAGGACACCCGTGCGATGTTTCGGTTCCTGAAATGGAGGAGCAGATTAAAGATCTGTTCGAGTATGATCAGATCTCCTCAATTTGTGCGATTGAGCGACAAATTGGCGTTTTTGATGGCCGCGTCCAAACGATGATCTGAGAAACAAGTAAACACCCGTATCTACCATTGCGTCCAGGTGTTGTTGTTTCTTGATTGACAGCCACGAGTGAACTTTTGTGGTGGTTTGTTAGCTCAAATGCCCGCTAATATCAATTCCGTGAACACTATTCTGTGGTCGGACGACTGCACGTTCACGAAAAATGGAATGCTAAACCAGCCTAACCACCACTATTGGGCTCATATAAACCCTTATTTGACACGAGAGACGAATTCCTAATATCTATGAGGGACTGCGTCTATGCTCTACTCAGTGGAGCTTTACCAATTGCACCAACTTCATGCACTTACAAAATAATTTCTGTATCAACTCGTATGTGAATACAATGAAGTCTACTTGTTTATATCTATTATTAGTTTGTTTTATTGTTATTTATCTGCTTATTATGTTATTTCCTATTTTTCTGCTTGAAAGCATTAAATGGAATAGAGAGAAATATTTTGCACTTTATAAAGACTACGTAGAAATAAGAAAAATGCATTATTTTTAGTGAGTTTATAAATAAAATTATTCAAAAATGACTAAATGATCAGATATCAATAGTTTGTTGTGACAAAAATAACACAAACTTCAGAAAATTTTTTTTACAACAGGATAAATAAGGAAAAACATTACCCTGTAAACACAGATTAAAAAAAAATTGTGTCGCATTTCAATATGGAAAGTATGTATTTTTAGTTTATCGTATGTTACACTATTTTTTCAAAGTTACAATCTCTTTTTTTATGATTTATCATCTTCATAATGCGTGAACACGGGTATTGTAATGAAACATAGTGTATTTACCCATACGGTACAGTAATTCGCGAAAAACTATATCGGTGGAGTTTCGGTGGAAGAGACCAATTCTGGCTCAGAATAAATCATCATATTTATTAACGAAAATTTTAGTCCGAAGTGGGATTTGAGTTCCGGCCATCAAAATCTGAAGTCAGTCATGTTACCAACACAGCGCTCATATGGCTTAGTTCAATCTTGTTTGGAAAAAAAAGTTTTTTAATACGGTAGAAAAAAATATCAACGATTTAAATCTCAATCTAATCTAAATATAATCTCAAGTTAAGGTATCATACCGAATTAAATAAACGACTAACCCTTTGTCTCAAGCTGTGTAATTAATTTATGTATGATGGATAAATTTTTTTTAATTTAAATATAATTTTTATATTATTTTCACTGAAATAATATTTTTCTAGTTTGAAACGGAAGTAATGAAAAACCTTACTTGTCGTAAAAAAAAAATATTTTGAAAAATTTTTCATGACACCTATAAGCTAAAGAGTAAAAAAACAGTAAAATAATAAAAAGACTACTTGTTACCTTAGTAGGAAATGTTTAACTAATATGAAGTCTTCGCATGTCGTACTATACGGATAATATGGAAGCATGCATCATTAATGACAACAAGACTAGCATATACAATAATCCTCGGATTTTCGACGGCCCGTGGCTCGTAGGTCACGCTTTATGTCATCTCCTTCTTTCCACTAAATTGATACGGCAGCGTGGTTTTAGGGGAGACACGGCATGATGTCATACTTGACTGTAGGCCTTGGTGTCAGTGTTGGCTCGTGAGTGTGCCACTACTTGCTGGCGCCTGAGTTTAAAATGATTACGAAAAACAACATATAATTAAAATTTAAAGAGATAGACGTTATTTTTTGCTTGTTTTCCTTTTACTCTAATGTATAAGTAATTTATAATTTTTTTTCAGCGCTTAATGAGAAAAATTTTTCTATTTTTTTTAATGTGATTAATGTACCGTTATATTGTTCCTTTTTACTTTTGTTCATTCAAAATTCATATATAATGCACGAAAGTATTGAAAAATAAATTGCACAAAAAAAATTTTCATAATTTATTACCAAAAAAAAAACAAATGTGTTATTTTTAAACACTATTTCATTATAAATACTAAAAAGTTGAAATAGTCATGTCAGTTAACAAAGTTCGTTGTCACCTTAAAATAATACAAATAACAAATATTACATAAATGAATAATAGAAAATTCTTATTATATGAAAAAAACTAAAAAAAAAATATACCTCTAAAAGGCTTTGGTGCCCAAATGGTTCCAAGTCATTTTTTTAAATCGTTGAAAGCTTATTCTCAATTGTTGCGATTTGATGGACACCAGCATTACAATAAAAACTTAATTTATCCTCTAATAAATTGAAAAATTCATGCTCTTGATAAAAATATTAAGGGTGTAGATTAAATGAAACATTTTTTTCATTAGGCGATTTTGTAATAATTAAGTTTGTAACGTAACATAAAGCCCAACGCTTCTTGAGTGTCGTTTACGGTGGCAAGTTTTCTCAACGTTTCTATGGAGAAAGTAATAACGAAGTCCTTAATCACACAGGGCAGTGAGATGAATCCCTCTGTATTAACGATGTTAAGTTATTTGTTAAATCATTGGCTCAAGTCATTTTTTTTTCTTTTGCGTTTGTTTAACTAAATTTTACTGGATTACACGATCACAATCACGTAAAAATCTTTGCACTGTAATTTTTTTTTTTAATTTAAGTTATATCCTTTTGAACGACTTTGTGGTATGATTTGTCTTATAGTACTGGGTTTGATAGATTCAGGACAATTAACATTTCAAGATTTTCATTATTCGTTGAAACTAAAAGAAGATACCATAAACTAAAATTAAGAAGTTTTAGGAAACTATGTAACATTTTTTTTTATGTCTGTAACGGTTAACTTCACTACATTAAACAAGGTGAAAACATTATACATCTTATTTATTATACATAATACATCTTGTTTATTAATTCTCTTGGTTAAAAAATTGTTCATATTTATTTTTGCTAATGCTATTTTTGTGGTGCGAGCGTGATCTCTGTATGGTGTAAGTGCAACCAAGAAAGCTGTCTTTAATTGAGAAGTGCAGGCTGAATCCGAGTCAGTGGGACTGGGACGGTCGCTACGCCAGGCATGCAGAGCTCCTGCAGGCGTTATCTCTGTGTGTACTTATATGCGAGTATTATTTGCTTAACTCGTCTCCTATCCGTTTCATCGTACCTATACATGGTGTCAGAAGTAAAAAGATATACTCACCCGTGTAATCCACACAATGAATTTGTGAATTTAAGCAATTAAGGCTGATCCAGGCTCGTTCGCACGAAAACGCTACGTCCCACACGACGTTTTCTAAACGAACACACATTCTCTCAGTGATTTTTTTCGTTTTTTTTCCTTTTTTTTCAGCTCAAGCACTGCTGGTGCAATGTCAAACGACGATTTGCAGCCAAGTCAAGCGTCATCACAGGCCGCCGTGCAACCACTTTCACTGGTGCAGCCGCCTAGTGAATTTGACTTCGATAAACGAGAATCATGGCTCACGTGGATAAAAAGATTCGACAGGTACGTTTTCGTGGCTGGCCGATCAAAAAACCCGGAAGAAGAGAAAATACATAACGAAGACAAAGAAAGAAGACAATATAGACAAAGAAATCAGATTTTTGAGCACGCTAAGTTCAATTCGCGTGTGCAACAACCAGATGAAAGTTTCGAATCTTTCGTTACCGCGTTACACGGTTTGGCCGAAACATGTGACTACGGGACTTTAAAAAACGATCTGATTTGTCACCGAATCGTGATTGGCCTGCGTGTGCAAAGACATCAAAGAGGCTTCAGCTTACATCCGATTTAACCTGGAGAAAGCAGTTGTTACGGTTGGACAGGCTGAGATTCAGTCAAGAGAAGATAAGATTATTTAGTAAAACGCGTCGGATCGCGCAGTAATCGACAAAATTTCACGCCAAAATAAGACTCGTACGTTGCCAGCCAGGGATTCTAGGAACAGCTCAAGCGGGGCCAGCTCGAGTGCGTCTCCCGAAAAACCTTCGTGCTACTGGTGCAGGCATGCACTACATTTAAATCCGAAGAATTGCCCTGCTATAAAGGCTACGTGCTGAAACTGTAAGAAAATAGGAAATTGGGTGTGCGCATGCAGAAGTGGCACGGTACGCAACGTTGAAGAGAAAGAGCAAGAAGGGGAAGGGGACAACAACGTCGTTTTTCTGGGAGCAGCCCCTACTTATGCGTTAGCGTCACCGGTAAGCGATACCGACTTTACGATAGATTTAAAAATTAAATATTTTCCGAACAACATCATATTTGTTATTGACATGGGCGTGTAGATAACGGGCGTGCATGGCTATAAGTAGCGTACCCAAAATTTTACTCAAAGAAATTATACCCGCAGATAAAACTCTTCTTAGTGAAGATAAAAAATCTATATCGACCGCCAGGATGTTAAACGTTAAGTTTACGTAGAAGTTTAACACATACAAGGTCAAGGTTTACGTCTTACGAAATGGCGAACGTAATTTGCTCGGAAAGCCGGAAATAAGTAAATTCAGTTTGATAAAAGCGGTTGGTAACGTACAACTCGATGTGACTGTGTTAGATATTTTGGTCAAAGAATATGAAAAGTTTGTCAATGTGAAGGATTATTTAAATCTACGTTAAAAATTGTACGTAAAGAGGATGCTGTTCCGTTTTCTCTGTCCGTCCCTCGTATAGTCGCTATTCCGTTGTTGAATAAGTTAAAAAGAGAGTTAAATCATTTAGTTACACGTAAAGTAATTGTACTTGTAGATAAACCAACGGATTGGTGTACTCCAATCGTAATTGTTGATAAAAAAGACTCTGGCGTAATGAGACTCTGTGGTGATTTCACCCAGTTAAATAACAATATAAAACGAGCTGTTAATCCGATACCTAAAGTAGACGTCACTTTAGCTTGACTCAAGGGGTCAAAAATTTTTACAAAATTAAACCTAGTTCTTAGAAGTTTTACATAGTTTATGTCTTGTACTAGGATTTTTTATATCTTCCATTTGAAGAATTTCTAAATTAAAATTTTGTAATAACAAGAGCCACGTGATTAGTACAAACAAAGATTTTCTTTCCCCTCCTAAGTACCTAAGTACAAATTCAATTTATCAAATTACTATAATAAGGCTAGTATTTTTTTTTTTAGTCTTACAATGATTTATTTCACCAGATTTTTGAAGTGCGTCTAACAAAGGTAATTTCCTTTTCATTTTATGGTTTAGTTGTAAAAAAATAACTGCACTAGTAAAATCGCTTGTGTCTGTAGTCATTAAATAATATTTATCCAGGATAGTAAATTTCAATACAATGTTTTTATCAAACACACATGATTTTCAGTCTAATTAAAAACTTGACCTTTTTTAATAAATGATTTGAAGGACCGAATATTTGTCATCATTTTTTACAACTTTTGAGCAAAAATTAACAAATCCCAAAAATTCAGCACAAAATCTTCAGTCAAATAATTTTTACACTAATAAGTTGTATCGCCTAGTTTTTATTTTTGACGTTAAAAAAACATGCGAAAAATTGTAATCACTCTTAAGAAAGTATCATCGATTTGAGTATCATGCTTAATTCATTTCATTGCAATTTCAGTATCATTGAGTGTTAAATATTTTATCTCCTTATATGTTTTTAAATCTTTAAATGCACTTGCTCGATTTTTATGATTATTATTAATTGTAAAAAAAAAATTTTTATATAATAATACTACATTCCGCCTAACCACCGCAGTATTTTTCAGTATCTTTTATCTTTGTATAAAAATTTAAAGTTTGTTATTAAAACTATTTGTTTTTGAATTAATAATACATTCGAGTGATCTTGCAAAATTATCAATTTTATTTACTCAAGCCGTGCTGTTTGTTGTATCTACTATTATTGTATTGTATTTTCTATTTTGTTTTCTTTCAAAATCAATTTTGGTTGTTTGTCGGAGTGCATTGCAAGATTTACAACTTCGTAGTCCCTACTATACCATATAATGCGCTTATTTAATATTTTACCCATCTTAGTAGTGCGTTTTGTAATGCAAAAATGATTCCTATTTTCAACGCTTCAAAAAATTATGAAATAGAAATAATCAAAGCTAAAAAAAAAAAGGATCTGCTTTGGCTGGAGCTTTATTTTACTATCTCTAAATTGTGCTGATGAGCAATTAGTGTGAAGTATGTGAGGAGGCGAAATCTCTCTGGTATTCATGTATATCCGCTCTCCTGTGCGCTCTGCACCCTAATTCCCCACTACTGTAACTTAAAGTAAGAGTCTGTAATTTGAAATATGAAATAGTAACGTATGTAACATTTGAAATTTTTATAACTATACACTTAATAAATTTATATAAATTTGAATGGATGGATCAAATTTTGTTTGTTTTTTGACAAAAAACATTAAACTTAAATATTTACAATTCTTTTTAATGATACCTACCGTTTGTGAATATAAATCAATATCATGTATTTATTGCAGACGTAAATAAACAATTATACTTTTTTTTTCATTAAAAAATTAATTTTTATGCTACATTTATATTCTAAAATTATTTTCTATCTCTTTCCGTATAAAAACGTTGTTTGGATATTTATATGTAGAAAATGCAACATGAAATTGTCATGTAGAATACATTTTTTTTTATAAGAAAATGGTATGGATAATGAATTTCTTTCAAAAAAGTCTTATGTGTAATGAATACTTTATTTTCCATTTTCTCACGAGTCATTATTTTTTTTTTATATTTATATCATTTTGTCTTGTTTATTTTGTACCATTCTACAACCATTATACTTTACTTTGATTTCTAATGAATATGACTACCAGTGCAGTTTTTAAATTGAATTT
>NW_019379549.1:164762-189410 GCF_000648655.2 Copidosoma floridanum
CTTTTGAAACGCTTTAACTATTTATTTTTATCATTTTCTTTGAAATCAAATTGATAAAGTGCCAGTCCCAGCATATATTTTCTTCTTGAAAAATGAAGTAATAATCTTATTTTTCATACAAAAATATTAGTATTATAATATCCCGAAACGTCTATGCTTAAAATTTCAAAGAAAATATTTTTTTTGGAAACTATTTTATTTTATAAGTATGAATTAAAAAATTTATTTATAAAATAATTTTTTCATTTCTAAATATTATAGTGTTACTACTCTGCTATTAAGCATAGTGTTTTGGACCTTAAAATGTTAAAAAAGTGAGAAAACGTATTTTCTACTTTAAAAATTTTATTCTTGAAAAAAATTGACGACTTTTGTTATTAACTTCAAAATCTTCTAAAAAATATTTTTTCAATTTTGCCAGCAATAAATCAAGAAGAATTTATTTCACCTTAAAAAAAGCTCTATCTTATTAGTCCCTCCTAAAATTATATTGAACTACTAAATCATTTCTTCGAAACCCACCGTGATAGTATTTTCTTGAAACGCTTCGTAAGTTATATTGTTATGCGTTCATAAATTTTTAATGATGTTGTTTCCCCCCCCACCCCTACCGTCTGCCACACTTCTTTTGGAGACCGTGGATCACATCGTATTTATCGTATTTCTTGGACCTTGATGTGTATACAGACGTGTACGAGTCGTATATGGATTATTCTATTGTTTTCAATGTGCCTTAATGTTAAATTACTTTAAGACAAAACTGTCTTATCGCCACGATTTATCTCATCGTCAAGATAAATTTAAAGTCATAATTTAGTTATAGGGGGTCAATCTTGAAATTTTGAAATACTTCTATAAAAATGATGATTTAATAGTTTCTTTTATTATCGTAGTTCTATTACCGTTTTTTATAACTGGAAGTATTTGTCGAAGATCTCCTCCTAATACTTTTAATTTATTACCAAAGCAAAGTTTTGTATTACACAAGTCTCTCAACGTACTATCAATAATTCCTAGAGCTTTTTTTGGAATCATAGAAGCCTCGTCCCATATGATTAAATCAACTTCCCTTAATTTTTATTTTTCCGTTTCAAATTGTAAAAATACACTTTCAATATTATCTAAATCTAAAGGTAAACGGAAAGTTCTATGACTGGCTATACCTTTTGGTAGTAATACAGATGCAAGTCCTGTCCAAGCCATCGACAAAATATTTTTACCTCTAGAAAGACAATAATATATGAGTGTCTTATACAAGTAGGTTTTTTTCGAATCCTCCAGGACCATCTGTGAAATATACTTTTCCTTCTTGTTCACAAATAGTTAAAAAAATTTTCTTTTGATCTTGATTTAAATTTATGTACAGTATATCAAAAAATTTTTCTCGAAACATAACGGCAAGTTCTAAAAAAAACTATTAACGTACTACAATAGAACCTTCTGGATGGTGTGGAAATTTACTGATAAATATATAACTAATGCTCAACCATGTAGACCAAAAACTCTTTTTCCTCACGAAATTCTGGGCACTAACCGCTCCCCACTAACAGATAAAATTTAAAGACTCTCCTTTCAAGCTAGAACAGTAGGGGATTGGCGCGCAGAGCGCGCAGGGGGGCGAAGCACCACTAGTTTATATATATAATTACTAGTTGCCAACCCCATGTGTACAACTGTAGGTTAGTTCTTATTAGGATTTGAATTATACCTTTTTAAGGTCTTATAAAGTATGTATCAAAAAATTTATAAATTCTTCATATGATTTTTTATTATCATATGATTTCAGTTATCAATTTTTTATGATGTTAACAATAACTTTTTATTAAGACTCAATTAATGCTTTATTGCAGTTATATGGGACGCTTACTTAGAAATATTTTACTCTTATCATTTAAGGGGCTTCCTTTTTGAAGAAAAGCCAACACCGGGCTAGCTCACCGGATAAAAAGTCTCTGTTGGTTATAAAAATGTCGGTACAATGACTTTGATGGTTCATTGGACAATATCTTTCCATTAAAATTTTATAATAGCTGGGGTGTGCTTGAGACAGTTGCTGCAAACCTGTGAATAGTTCCCAGTAAAATGGATGATCCAGTCTTCTGAGGGGAACTTTGCAAGAGGCTCGCACGAAAGACTCGTACACCGTACGGTCAGACAAAAAAGTTGAAAGCAAATAAGGTCTTTTATACGGCAAAAGCTGAAGAGATTCATTAATATCAAAATACCACTATCAATAATATAGAGGATGCCTTTTTCAAATTAGAGTCAGATGAAAAAAATAGAGAGAAGTTGATTATTTCTCTGGAATGAAGCTTGAATAATTTTAAAGAAAGCATTGAAAGTAGTAGTGACATTTGCTATAAGAACAAACAAATCTTAAGGCCATAATTCTAATATGTAGGTTAATTTAAAAAAAACTCTTTATTTTCTCATGGTAAATTATATGCGGCCTTATCAAGATGCAAAAATAGAATTATTTTATTTATTGAAGTAGAAAGAGAAAAAAATAAGAATATAGACAATATTTTTTGGGAAGCAATTTTCACATGATAAGTTGGCTTCACTTGACAATTTCCATTGAAAAATCAACAAAATTTTAATTAATTAATGAAAAGTTATTATATTTGTTTATATATCATCCTTTAATAATACATGATATGTGAACTTTTTTTATGATTATACTTGTTTATCAAGCAAATATTAACATTTAACTCTTAAATACAAAAATATATTAAACGAAATGAAAACTTCATAGTTTTATTAATAATGATGATACTCTGACCACTTTTTTTTAAAGCAGGAAGTTTTTTCTACAAAAAACATTTTTTTCGTATGAATCACGTAAGTTCTTGTGTAATATTTTCAAAGCTTCTTTGTAAGATCATAGAATATAATTCAATCCTCTTCAGTCACATAACTTATTTTATATAAATAAACTTACTTCTTATTTTTTTCTATTCTGACGCTTTTGAAACGCTTTAACTANCCAGTCCCAGCATATATTTTCTTCTTGAAAAATGAAGTAATAATCTTATTTTTCATACAAAAATATTAGTATTATAATATCCCGAAACGTCTATGCTTAAAATTTCAAAGAAAATATTTTTTTTGGAAACTATTTTATTTTATAAGTATGAATTAAAAAATTTATTTATAAAATAATTTTTTCATTTCTAAATATTATAGTGTTACTACTCTGCTATTAAGCATAGTGTTTTGGACCTTAAAATGTTAAAAAAGTGAGAAAACGTATTTTCTACTTTAAAAATTTTATTCTTGAAAAAAATTGACGACTTTTGTTATTAACTTCAAAATCTTCTAAAAAATATTTTTTCAATTTTGCCAGCAATAAATCAAGAAGAATTTATTTCACCTTAAAAAAAGCTCTATCTTATTAGTCCCTCCTAAAATTATATTGAACTACTAAATCATTTCTTCGAAACCCACCGTGATAGTATTTTCTTGAAACGCTTCGTAAGTTATATTGTTATGCGTTCATAAATTTTTAATGATGTTGTTTCTTGTATTTTATATAAATTTTATAATTTTGTTATTTTATATAAATTAAACAAAAAACGTCACTAATAATTTGAAAAATATTTTTTTAATACTACTTTTTTTTTTTTACAAAATTTTAAAACAAATTTACAATTTTTTAAGTTTTGCTACATATGTTAAACTTAAATGTCAAATTCAAGTTGGTTTTGTCATTTTTTATGGAAATATTAAAATTATACGATTAAATTGTATTATAATTCAAATACGATATTACTTCATCTATGAAATCATGATTCTTTATTTAATCATTATATTCGATTATCCTCTGGTAGTGGGGTGTTGGCTTACGGAGCGTACAGGAGTACAAAGCCCCAGTAAAGTGAGTATATATTAACTAGTTGGGCTCCGCACCATGCGCGCTTAGAACGCGAGCCCCGAATGCCAACAAGGTAAAGTGTACTCAGCAACATAGAGGATGTAACAGTATACACTCACCAGTGCTGTACCCCTCCACTGCCTTACAGCATGTATAGCTACCGTGCCTGTCCATGTATGTGTACACGTCAATACGGCGTGTAAACGAGCCACGCCGTTCCAAATTGTGCGAGAGAGAGAACGATAGCTGATTATATGTGGCTATATATACATATCATTATTTCTTGTCATCACCGGTGCATCCATCGACGCCTCGTCCAAAGACCAGCTCAGTTAAGATTTTTCAATACTATTTTGAATGGGAAAATCTGAACTGTGCTGGTCTTCGTACGAGGCGTCGCATTGTGTTTTGGCCGTTCTCAAATGTTATTCTTGTGAAGTAACAATTATATTGCAGCTGATTTTGCTACCAATAATATATTTGTAGACGAGCCGCGCTGTTCCAAATTGTGCGAGAGAGAGATCGATAGTTGTACGTCTGCTTGATTATATGTATCTTAAGCAATTTAGTTGTAAAAAGCCTTTAAGGTAGTACTACAGCTTGAGTTCATTAAAAAACAAATATACTATTTAAAAATTTTATTGTCACTCTACCAGCATTTTTTCCACGTAGCACTGCAATGAAACCTCACATATTAAGTAACTTTGTATGGAAAAACTTTTCCATAAAAGGCAGTAAAAAAATTTTGTATACTCTAAATGCATAGAAATGATTCCTAACCCTTAAAGCTGTTTTCACTCCTACCCTAATGAACTATATTCCAATGCTGCAGCAGTTTACATGAAGCAGCGATTATTACACGAGAGTAATATTATTGGGAGCAAAATTAGCTGGAATATAATTGTTGCTTCACAAAAATAACATTTGAGAACGGCCAAGATACAATGCGACGCCTCGTACAAGGACCAGCACAGTTTAGATTTTCCCATTCAAAATTATATTGAAAAATCTGAACTGTGCTGGTCTTCGGACGAGGCGTCGATGGATGCACCGGTGTTGACAAGAAATACTGATATGTATATATAGCCACATATAATCAGCTATCGTTCTCTCTCTCGCACAATTTGGAACGGCGTGGCTCGTTTACACGCCGTATTGACGTGTACACATACATGGACAGGCACGGTAGCTATACATGCTGTAAGGCAGTGGAGGAGTACAGCACTGGTGACTGTATACTGTTACATCCTCTATGTTGCTGAGTACACTTGACCGTGAAGAAAAAGATCTCAATATCAACTAATATGCACATAAAATTGATTCAGATTAATTTTACATTTTTTTGCCTTTTTATTATTGGTCCATTTATTATGTTCTTTTATATTGCTCTATTTAAAAATGTTAAATAAAAGAGATTTACATGGTATCTCAGGAAAATTGGATGAGATAGATAAGGATGCTATACTATTAGTAATTTTATAAATAATTATTATAAATCAAAAAATAATTTGATACTAGCTGTTAGTCATTCTAGAAGTAACACTTGAAACTTAAAAGAAAATATAACTAACGAAGAGTTATACAAAAACTGTAGCACTCAGCCGCTCTAAGGAAAGGTAAAATTTAGTACTTATACTATGTTTTATAAAAATAGCTATTTTGTGCATAAATTCAGATAACCAGCTAGATTATTAGATGGAAACTGATTGGTAATTTATAAATATTCAATGATCTCTATTACCTTTTTTTCATTACTTATGATTTATATTTATTATAAACATCAAAGACCTACAAGGTCAATATAAATGGTGGGCTTAGCTTAAACTTCTACTAAACCATTATTCAATTAATTGCATATAATAAATTCGGTTATCAAAATTTTTTCAATACCAAAACAAAGTTCCAATGTCTGAGATGCATGGAAATAAAGCGTTACAAGAAAACATTTATTGTATTCAAGATTTTTATGCACAATAAAATTTTCCGCGATGTTGGTATCTCTACCTAAGCAACGCCATGTTTTATCCATCTTTGTTTAATGGCTGTGGATACATACATGTATACCACACATAATAATGTGTATTAATAATAATATACGAAAGAAGAAGACCAATTTTATCACTAATTTAACGTTTTAAGGTCCAAAACACTATGCTCAATAGCAAAATAGTGACAAAATATTTATACTTTTAAAAAATATTTAATAATTATACTTTTTCATACACTATTTATTAAATAAAACATTTTCCAAAATAATATTTTAAAAATTTAATGTGAACATACTTATGAAACTTGAATCATAGACGGTCCTGAATGATCAGGCAGAAATATTTTTGCACAAAACATACAAAAATTCTTTTGTTTTTTGAGAAAAAAATGTATCTGTAGCTTAGACTGGCATTGCATCCGTTCAACTCCACAAAAATGTGATTAGAACGTATTGTAGAAGTGTTTTGAAAGGATCAAAATAAAAAAAAATAAAAATTATCGTAATAAGAATGGTAATTGTCTTAGGGCAACAAATAATAGTGAATCCTTAACACAACCTTCTTGCTATGGTAAAATGAGTTACAAAGTTAGGTATTACTTAGCAATGTTTTGGCAAAAAAAACGTAAGAAGTATAGTAATTGTCACAATGGCAAAATTTGTTTGAGTCTTCTCAGTGAATATAACGAAAAACTAAAAAAAATTTTTTTTTACAGATAAAACTTTTAGAATACTAATTCAGTATGACAGTAACATTTTTTGTTTTGCAAATTTTATAAATAATTATTATAAATCAAAAAATAATTTGATACTAGCTGTTAGTCATTCTAGAAGTAACACTTGAAACTTAAAAGAAAATATAACTAACGAAGAGTTATACAAAAACTGTAGCACTCAGCCGCTCTAAGGAAAGGTAAAATTTAGTACTTATACTATGTTTTATAAAAATAGCTATTTTGTGCATAAATTCAGATAACCAGCTAGATTATTAGATGGAAACTGATTGGTAATTTATAAATATTCAATGATCTCTATTACCTTTTTTTCATTACTTATGATTTATATTTATTATAAACATCAAAGACCTACAAGGTCAATATAAATGGTGGGCTTAGCTTAAACTTCTACTAAACCATTATTCAATTAATTGCATATAATAAATTCGGTTATCAAAATTTTTTCAATACCAAAACAAAGTTCCAATGTCTGAGATGCATGGAAATAAAGCGTTACAAGAAAACATTTATTGTATTCAAGATTTTTATGCACAATAAAATTTTCCGCGATGTTGGTATCTCTACCTAAGCAACGCCATGTTTTATCCATCTTTGTTTAATGGCTGTGGATACATACATGTATACCACACATAATAATGTGTATTAATAATAATATACGAAAGAAGAAGACCAATTTTATCACTAATTTAACGTTTTAAGGTCCAAAACACTATGCTCAATAGCAAAATAGTGACAAAATATTTATACTTTTAAAAAATATTTAATAATTATACTTTTTCATACACTATTTATTAAATAAAACATTTTCCAAAATAATATTTTAAAAATTTAATGTGAACATACTTATGAAACTTGAATCATAGACGGTCCTGAATGATCAGGCAGAAATATTTTTGCACAAAACATACAAAAATTCTTTTGTTTTTTGAGAAAAAAATGTATCTGTAGCTTAGACTGGCATTGCATCCGTTCAACTCCACAAAAATGTGATTAGAACGTATTGTAGAAGTGTTTTGAAAGGATCAAAATAAAAAAAAATAAAAATTAAGAAGTAAATTTAATTATATAAAACGAGGCTTCTATAACTTTACAAAAAAGCTTTAAAATTATTACAAGATTTAACGTCGTTCATACAAAAATTATAAAAAAACGAATTAATGTTTAAAAAAAAAAGATTTTTTGTTGAAAACTACTTGTTTTAAAAAAATTAATCAGAGTATGATTATCATTAAAAAAACTTTTGGACAATCAGTTTGTTAGGTTTATTTTTTTATTCTAAAATTAAATACTGATATTTGCTTTAGAAACAAGTAAATTTAAAAACTAACTTCTTGAATTGAAACAATACAGTCACCACAATTTTTGAGACAAGCTTTAACTATGAAAATAGGTATTAGACTACCTAAATAAATAATTCCTCTTATAAAAAAATGAGAAAAAAAACATTTATTAACGCACGTTTATCTCAAGATTTTTACCGACCACAATTTATTTTTTAATACAAATTATTTTACTTTTTGATTAAATCCATTAAAATTACAAGCAGAGAAAAAATCGGAACAAGAAGTTCTTACACCTGAATTAAACAAAATTAACTAAGTTTATATATTTAAATAGTACCAATAAAAATAAAGTTTTATTTTAATACTTTAAAAATATTAAAATATACTTTACCTGTTGCACAAAATGAAAGAACGAAAGAATTTGTCTCTACATTTATCAAACTAGAAGTCAAAAAGGAGGTGTGGGCTGAGAGCCCACACAAACAAAAAATTTTACTCAATAAAAAATGAAACTAACTGTTATGATTTTTGATAGTAGAAAAGGTGGCTAAAGAAGGGCTAGATAGGTATTAAAAAGCATAATTGGTTATGATCTAAAATAAATATTTTACTGGATTAAATAATAGACAAATTTAAATAATTTATATTATCTACTAAAATGAGAAGGCTAAGAGAGGGTAAGATATTATTATAAAATGGAAAGAGGGGCTGAGGGTGATACAAGTATTATCTAAATGAGGGGAATTAAAAGAGACTACGAAGGGTTCTTTAAAAAATCTAACCCAATAAAATCTTCGACAAACTGATCTATTGTTAGCTCGTATTGAAGGGGGCTGAGGTATGGACCTTAAAATAATGACAGAGACCGAGTAAGGTTGGAGGGGGGTGGAGGGGGACAAACTAAGTATTGAACATAATAAAGATAATGGAGAAATCAAAAGAATTTTACCTTATTTTAAGAGGGGTAGAAGGGTGCTGTGTAAAAGAACCCATTAAAAAAAATCACTATATAATAAAGGTTTATTATATATACTTCACCCCACATCCCCACGCGCTCTTAATGCCAACGCCCCACTTAGTGATTTTGGTATAACCATAACCTTCTTTGAAAAAGTTTTGCATTTTTTTCTTACTGAACTTAAAAAAGTATGTAATTGGTTCTTTAGCAAGCAAAAATAATGCTTCTAAATAATCTTCACGGGAAGTGGGAGAAATATAACAATGCTTCTTTCAAAAACATAGGAACCATTTTTTCTTTATTAAAAATATAGGTGGTTAAGCTCACGTAGAAAAAGAGATACGCCTTAGACTTATCCATAATTTAAGGTTAGCTTAAGTGCTATAGCCTGGAGCCTTCGGCTTGAGATCAGCAGTCCATCCTTTATATGACTATAGAAATTCTGATTGACTTAAAAATTTACTGTTAGTAGGGGTTCTTATTTATACCATCAAAACACTTCGGAGAAATAAAATACAAGGAAACAACTCTGGATTTTAATAAATCATGACGTCTATCAATTCCTATAACAGTTAAAAAGGTTTTTTGTTTTTGTACAACCTTTGGACTAAAAAAAACTACTGCTGACAGCGTTAGCTAAATACAACTAATGAAGGATTTTTCAATACGCTTTTTTCTGCAAGAGTACGAGACAGTAGAACTGACTGGCGATTGGCCCTCGGATTCTCTTTTTTTTTTTTTTTTTGTACGCTTCACTGCCAACGGCCACTGTTCATTATCAGCAATCTATCTTATACACGTCTAAAGATAGTTTTAAGATTAGTTTGTTAAGTAAGTACACCTCATTTTTCTTTTAACCGACGATTCTGGCGGTATGTGAGTTAAGTTATGTTCCACTATATTCACGTGATTGCAGCACATATTGCATGTAGTCCATGGAAATGATATTCCATAAAGTAAGTTGGGATATGTGTGATTGTTTTTTCTGTTTACACTGCATCCATTATCTTCAATGTGTGAAACTAGTAATGTACTCATAAGGTTTAAATCGCAGTCTATATATTTTTTTAAGTCTTACTCGTAATTTTATTTTAATTATTGCAATTAAATATAGTACGAGCAGTAAGTTTTAAAGTTAGAGGTGAAATTGTTGCCACTTTCTGCCTGGTGGAGGTTAATTATTTTTTTTTGAACAGATTATATTTCACAAGTAGGAAGAGAAAAATTATCTTATTTAAGGAAAAGCTAGTTACCACCTCAAAATCATACAAATGTATAAGAAACTACCTTATGTAGGGGGTAGCTAGTAAAGAGCAGGGAGAGTCGGGGGAGCAGAGGAGCTAGTTGTCGTCCCAAAATTATACACCATGTAACGTAGAAAGAAGAGTGTGTGTGTGTATTCATCAATAAGATATGACTTCTGCAGACTTTACATGCTTTTTAAATGTATCCTTATGACATTGGAAAGTTATCCGGACAGTCTGTATAAGTACAATTTTAACCTTATAATAACCCTTGAGATGTTTTTGTTACTAATAATGACCATGCTAGGTTCCTTTGCACTAGATCATTCCAAACAACCTTCCCTCCATCCTCCAGCCACCCTCTCATTAAGATATAATTCTGATAGTTTTGACGTTATTTTTATTCGGTTTAATTTTGGTGAGCCTCGCTCCACCCCCCTCAGGCCATCCACTTGATTTAATTGAGCCCCCCTAATACCCTCCTTCACCCACCCTCAGCACCCCCTCTAAATAAGGTAAAATGATATCAGTTTTCACCTTATTTTCATTTAGTTAAGTTTTTGTTTAGCCCCCTCCGACCCCTCCTAATTTTATAACCCAAAAACAGTATAACCCAACACAATTTTAAAGATCTTACTCCAGCCACCCTGCAGCTGCATGCCTGAGGTAAAATTATTCCGGTTTTCATATCGTTTTTAGTTATATTAAATTTTGCACTTGTCCCTTCAGCACTCCTCACAGTTTTCAAACAACTCCTAAACCCCTTACAATTTCTAAGTTCACTGTTTTAGGAAAGCTTCAATATTTGTTCTATCCCTCTTCAGCCATTTTCCACTACTCTCCTAATATTTTTTTTATCCATACATATATTTGTTAGTACTTTTTCACACCACCTTTAAGATAGTGCTAGGGCGCGCTGGTTTTTTTTTAATCCTCAAAAAGTTTATTAATTGTATTACCGAATGTGTATAAGAACATGTCATTGTATTTTCGTACCTAATGGAGAACAAGAAAATAAATTTATAAATTAATGTGTTACATGTATGATGAATAATATAATATAGTTAAATTATAATTAAATGGATAGTAATTATTTTCTGATCTATTTATCTGTTCAAGTGTAAATACTGCTCAAAGACTTATAAATATGAAAACTCATTAAACATTCATGATAAAATAATAACTACAAAGTTTGCAATATTCTATGCAATAAAAACAACTCTTAATATGTGATATGACTTAGTACATGTATAAGTAATAAGTTCCAACGATTTTTGTCTTCCGGAATTGATAATTTTAAGTTATTAATCGAAAAAATGACCAAAAATTCGAAAATTTAAAGAAAATCACAAATTGCATACCACTGATAATGCCTAGATATGTATAATTATAACTTTGTACACATAATAGTAATAAGTTCCAATGATTAGCGTCTTCCGTAGTTAATAATTTCACTTCTTTTATCAAAAAAAATGACCGAAAAACACGGAAATTTGATGGAAGATTATTATCACAAGCTGCACGTCTTTGAAAATGCCTAGACAATAAATAATATAATAGAAATAAATTCCATTAAGTTTTGTTTCCTGAAATAACTAATTTCAAATGTTATATCACAAAAATAATCGAAAAATAAGGAAATTTAGGGAAAATTTATGATCACACGCTGCACGCGACTAATAATGCCTAGACATTCAGTAACATAAGAAAGTAATAAGTTCTGATAATTTTCATCTTCCGAAATGATTAATTTCAAGTGTTTTATCGAAAAATGCCCAAAAATTACGAAAATTTTAAAAAAATAAGTTGTCACAAGCTGCACGCTACTAAACAATTAGTAAAATGACTTAGTTTATGTAATAGTAATAAGTATTAGTGATTTTTCTATTCCAAAATTAATAATTTTGAGTGTTGTATCAAGAAAATGACCGAAAAATACGGAAATTAAGGGAAAACTAATTATCACAAGCTGCAAGCCCCTGATAATGCCTAGACATTTAGTAATATTACTTAGTACATGTATTAAAAATAAGTTTTATTGATTTTAGTCTTCCGAAATTATTAGTTTTAAATGTTATATTGCAAAAATGATCGAAAAATACTAAAATGTAGAAAAAATTTATGATCACAAGTTGCATGCGACTGGTAATGCCTTAAAAATTAGTCATTTGACTTAGTTTATGTAATAGTAATAAGTTCTGACGATTTTTGTCTTTCAAAATTATAAATTTTTAGTGTCTTATCAAAAAAGTGACTGAAAAAGAGGGTTATTCCATAAAAATGTGATTTTATAAGCTGCACGCCACTTATAATCCCTAGACATCTATTAATATCACTTTGTACACATATAAGTAATAATTTCTGACAATATTCGTCTTCTAAAATAATTAATTTCAAGTGTTTTGTCGAACAAATGACTAGAAAACACGTAAATTCAGGGTAAATACAGTGTCACAAGCTGTGCGCCACTGATATTGCCTAGACAGTTATCAATATTACTTAGTGCATCGAAAAGTAATGAGTTCCAATCATTTTTGTCTTTTGGAATTATCATTTTTAAGGGTTTTATTAAAAAAATGACCAAAAATTAGGAAAATTTAGGAAAAATTTATTATCATTAACCGCACGCCAGTGATTATGCCTAGCCATACAGTTATATCACATAAAGCATATAAAAGTCATATGTTTTTACAACTTTTGTCTTCTGGAATTACTATTTTTAAGTAATTTATCGAAAAAATGGCCGTAAAATACGGAAATATTGAAAAAATTTATTATTACAAGCTGCATGTCACTGATAATGCCTAGTAATATAATTTAGTACATGTACAAATTCCAACAGTTGTTGTTTTCGGAATTATCAATTTTGAGTGTTTTATCGAAACAATGACCAAAAAAAATAAAAAATTAAGGACAATTCATTATTAAAAGCGGCACGCCACTCATAATGCCTAGACATTTATTAATATTATTTAGTTCACATAAAAGTTATCCGTTTTTACAATTATCATCATCTGGAATTATTACGACCGTGTGTTTTCCCAAAAAATACTGACACTCAGAAAAAACTTACTATCACAAACTGGACGCCACTGATAATGCCCAGCCATACAGTTATATCATGTATAACTTACAACAGTCATAAGTTTTCATAATTTTCGTTTATCAGATTTATCATTTTCAAGTAATTTATCGAAAAAATGACCGAAGAATACGAAAAGTTAGGGAAAATTATTCATTACAAGCTGCACGCTACTGATAATGCCTTGACACTTAGTCATATTACTTAGGACTTATATTAGTAATAAGTTCGATCAATTTTCGTCGTACATAATTATTAATTTTAAGTGTTACATTGGAAGAACTATCAAATAATACTGAAACGTAGAGAAAACCTTTTATTATTAGCTGTATGCCACTTGTAATGAGTATACATTTTGTACAATTAAATAGTGCAAACAAAAGTAATTGTGGTGTATTTACAGTATGGCGAGCAAATGAGTAACCTGAGTTTTCTCGAGCGAACTAATACTCCACTGTTATAATTGTTCTTATTATGGTATGTCTAACAGCCACGGATTTACAGTGAATACAAGCAGAGAGTCAGTTATGTCTTTGCCACGCTCCTAGTCATTCACTCAATACTTAATTTTTTCGATATTCTTATATTTATAAGACGTTAATAAGTGTTTGGTATTTAAATACGTTGACATTTACTTGCGTCAATTAATACGCTCGCTATATTCAGGCCTGTTTGCAACACTGTTTCTCATCTTAATAGACTAGTTACTAAACCTCTAAATTGGAAAGTGGATATGCAGTGATGGTTTTTAATAAACTTGTGGAAACAGATTCGAAAAAGACGATAAGAAATATAAAAATTTTCAATAAATTACGGCGTCATAGTAAGAAATGTGTTAACAAGTTTATTTTGCAAATATCTTGTCAACGATAACAGACATGCCAATCATGATTATATTATCGTGTACGGCGAAAAATTTGCTATCAGTTAATTACTTTTGCAATATGTTGACTTACAGAAAATCTTGAGAAAAATAATCGTTCAGCCGATTTTGGCCATAACTGTAAGACTTAGGAAGAAGGAGCTAGTGATTACTACCAGTGGTGACGGCGAAGCTAAGCTATATCCTCTTTGTGCTCCACTGTATGCAAGACAAATATAACATTCATAGAAGTGGCGAGAGAGGCAGAAGCTAAGCATAAAATGTATTTGATTTTTTTGTTTCACCTCACG
Organism: Copidosoma floridanum; assembly: GCF_000648655.2. The sequence goes on from NW_019379549.1 coordinate 179,101, forward strand.
GGCAATGCACACGTTTTGTTATCTAGGTCCCAAAAAAAAGTTTTAACGTTAAAAAAAAAAAAAAATCTTTGAGAAGCAATTTTTCTCCTATTTTTTAGGATTTCCTTTTATTCGGGCTCAGTTTTAATTGAGGGCTCTTTTTTTAATAATGAAATTAGTCATATGAATTGGTTTTTATGTCTTTTACTTTACTTAAACAGGTTAAACAGTATTTTTCAAGGCTTACTTTCTTTCTGTTTTAGTGTTGAAAAACCTTTAATGATTTTTTTTTTGCGACTTAATAGTTAATAAAAGTATTCTTTTTTTATTTAATGATTAAAATAGCGAATTGAAAAAATTTATTCATGCAAATCTGTAAAACCATATTTTTGGGTCGAGTTGACAAAAATTTATGTAACAATAACGTCGGATAATTGAAGTGTATTGGCAGAAACTTGCTGTATTTATTAAATAATTGTTGCTTTCGTATCATAAATAATTATTCACTAGTCATCCATCACAGTGGGCTAACTGCTGTTTTGTTATAAAATTGATTATCATAGTTTCAATTACACACAAAGTCAAATCATAACATTGCTGTATGCAAAATATACTTATTTGATAAAAAATTTTACACGTTTCTTATACCACGGTATATTTATGATAAATGATTTTTACTTTTTTTATTGTACTATTCTGCAATTAAATACTATGGTCTCATCGGTTTTATTTAACTATAAAGTGTGGCAATCACATAGGGGTAAATGTCTCAATTACTGTGGACTGAAATTTTTGACCATGCTAAATTTCTCATTTCTCGATGTTTTTTGATGTAAATTGAAGCAATTTTACTTCATCTTTATCTGCAGCATCTTATGCGATTAAAAATACAAACGTATTTCTGTTATGTTACCATTTTTTTCTAAATAATTATTCTAGGGCTGATACCACTCGCTTGTATTACTACGCATGGTTAGAAAATCAGCACTAGTTGCTGCGGCTCCAATTACTACGCTAATATATCCCTGAAGGTTTGCATGCTGAAGCCCAGACCCAATTGCTGCTCACCAATTACTACGCACGACTACAAAGTTTCGTTGGTAGGATTTTTTAGAAATCATTTAGTTAAACAATTATAAATATCATAATCTTAAGTACGATTCTGGATTAAACGTTATTAATGTCCGAATGTGTTACAATATTTGAGCACACGATACTTCCCATCTGTTTTTTTTTATTTTGTATTATCGTCGAGTGCGCAGTAGCTAGTGCCTGTGCAGTAGTTAAGTCATTTACCACTAAATGGACTGATTTAATTTAAAGAAAAAAAATCACCCTTAATTCAGACTTAGCTAAATTAATAGAAAATCCTGGAAAACAAAAAACATAAGTTGTTTCCTGGATACTGTTTTTATACTATCAGAACTTTTTATTGGACTTAAAATCCAAATTAAGCTCTGCCCGTAAGCTGAAATAAGAATTACGATTCAGTTCATGATTGGTTGCTGTCTCTTTCCTTTTGTCTCTCTCCACACCATTTGTTTGACTGTTATATTTGTCTTGCATACGGTGGAGCACGGAGAGAATATTCGCTTCGTGCATAAATTTAAAACAACGCCACCTGCAGTGAAAAAGTTGTCCCTACCAACTAACAAGAATACACAAAATCTTATGGACAATGATCTGTTGTAAATGTTTATTTTAACAAAAAAAGTATATTCAACAACTGATGTAATTTTTTTTGTGTAGAGTATATTTACAAGTTGAAAAACACATATTAATAGTGATGTAATAAAAAAATTTTTTTTATCTAATATGCTGATATTTCATGAGTGTGTATTGTGGTTTTATTTAAACACCAATTTATTCCTTGGAGTACTTTCAAATCAGCACATTAAAAATGGTAATTATTATGCTTACTTATACATTATATTAATTTTATACTAAAACTTTTTTTTTTTCTTATAAAATTAAAAAGTAAGTATTATTTGATATTAATTTGCTACTTGGGACTAAAAAAACTTATTTTAGTTGTTGAATATTTATTATTGTTAAAAAAAACACGTGCAATCTATCATTGTCTATGATAAAATGTATTCTTTGTTAGTTAACATCGACATCTTTTCCCTTGCAGGAGACGTTGTTTTTAATTGCTACACGAAGTAAATAGCTTGGCTTTGCCGCCACTGTCAGTACTGACCGCTTGCTCCTTCTTCCTAAGTCTTACAGTTATGGCCAAAATTGGCTGAGCGATTATTTTTCTCAAGATTATCTGTAAGTCAAAATATTGCAAAAGTAATTAACTGATAGCAAATTTTTCACCGTACACGCTAATATAATCACGATTGGCATGTCTGTTACCGTTGACAAGATATTTGCAAAATAAACTTGTTAACACATTTCTTACTATGACGCCGTAATTTATTGAAAATTTTTATATTTCTTATCATCTTTTTCGAATCTGTTTCCACGAGTTTATTAAAAACCATCACTGCATATCCACTTTCCAATTTAGAGGTTTAGTAACTAGTCTATAAAGATAAGAAACAGTGTTGCAAACAAGCCTGAATATAGCGAGCGTATTAATTGACGCAAGTAAATGTCAACGTATTTAAATACCAAACACTTATTAACGTCTTATAAATATAAGAATATCGAAAAAATTAAGTATTGAGTGAATGACTAGGAGCGTGGCAAAGACATAACTGACTCTCTGCTTGTATTCACTGTAAATCCGTGGCTGTTAGACATACCATAATAAGAACAATTATAACAGTGGAGTATTAGTTCGCTCGAGAAAACTCAGGTTACTCATTTGCTCGCCATACTGTAAATACACCACAATTACTTTTGTTTGCACTATTTAATTGTACAAAATGTATACTCATTACAAGTGGCATACAGCTAATAATAAAAGGTTTTCTCTACGTTTCAGTATTATTTGATAGTTCTTCCAATGTAACACTTAAAATTAATAATTATGTACGACGAAAATTGATCAAACTTATTGCTAATATAAGTCCTAAGTAATATTACAAAGTGTCAAGGCATTGTCAGTAGCATGCAACTTGTAATAAATAATTTTCCCTAAATTTTAATATTTTGCGGTTATTTTTGATAAAATACTTGAAATGAATAATTCTAGAAGATGAAATCTGTCAAAACTAATCACTGTTATATGTACTAAGCCATATTACTGGGTGTCTTTGCATTATAAGTAGCGTGCCGCTTGTAATAATGAAATTTTTCCTAAATTTTCGTATTTTTCGGTCATTTTTGCAATATAACATTTATTTACAATCCCGGACGACTAGAATTTGTTAAAACATATAACTATTATATGTTCAAAGTAATACTACTAAATTTTTGGGTATAATCAGTGGCGTGCAGCTTGTGATACTGTATTTACCCTAAATTTGCGTTGTTTTTGGTCAGTTTTGAGATATAACACTTGAAATTATGAATTTAGAAAGAGAAAAATTGTTAAAACTTATCACTATTATATGTACTGAGTTTTATTTTTGGAAGTCTAGACATTAACAGTGGCGTGCTGTTTGTGATAACAAATTTTCTCTAAATTTGTGTATTTTTTAGTCTTTTTTCGACGTAACACACAAAATTATAAATTTTTAATGACAAAATTTGTTATTACTCATTGCTATTATATATTTTTAGTTTTATTTATAAATTTCTAGGGCTTATCAGTGACGTGCTGCTTGTGTTTCTGTATTTACCCTAAATTTCCGTTTTTTTCGATTTTTTTCCCATAAAACACTTGTAATTATTGATTTAAGAAGACAAAAATTCTTGAAACATATCGCTATTACATATACTTAATTATACTATTGAATTTCTAGGCATTATCAGTGGCGTACACTTTGTGATATTGCATCAACCCTAAATTTTCGTTTTTTCAGTCGTTTTTCCGATAAAACGCTTGTAATTATAAATCCAGAAGACAAAAATTGTTAAAACTTATCAATATTATATGTACTTATCCATATTACTGAGCGTCTTGGCATTATAAGTAGCGTGCCGCTTAAGATGATAAAATTTTCCCTAAATTTTCGTATTTTTTGGTCATTTTTGCAATATAACACTTATTTATGAATCCGGAAGACAAAAATTCATTTAAACATATTACTATTATGTGTATAAAGTAATATTACTGAATTTCTAGACATCATCAGTGGCATGCAGCTTGCGATGATTAATTTTTCCTATCTGACCGTATATTTCGGTCATTTCTTCTATAAAATACTTGAAAATAATACTTCCGGAAGACGAAAAATGTTAGCTCTTATTTCTGTTAAACGTACTAGATAAGACTTCTGTATGTTTTGGCATTATTAGTGGCGTGCCGCTTGTGTTAAAATATTTCCCCCAAATTTCTCGATTTTTCGGTTAGTTTTGCAGTATAACTCTCGAAAATATTGATTCCAAATCCCGAAAACTTCAAAACTCATTACTTTTAAATGCACTTTGTAATATTAAAAAATGATTCGGCATCATACGTGGCGTTGAGCTTGTGACACTGTATATACCCCAAATTTACGTTATTTTCGGTCAGTTTTGAGATATAACACTTGAAATTATGAATTTAGAAAGAGAAAAATTGTTGAAACTTATTACTTTTATATGTACTGAGTTTTATTTTTAGAAGTCTAGGCACTAACAGTGATGTGCAGTTTGTGATAACGAATTTTCACTAAAATTGTAAATGTTTTTAGTTTTTTTTTTATATAACACTCAAAATAAATAACTCTAAATGACAAAAATTAATATAACTTATTTCTGTTGTATGTTTTCAGTTCTATTTATCTATGTATAGGGCTTATCAGTGACGTGCCGCTTGTGTTACTGTATTTACCCTAAATTTTCGTTTTTTTTGGTCATTTTTCCGATAAAACACTTGTAATTAATAATTACAGAAGACAAAAATTGTTAAAACTTATTACTATTATATGTACCTAGTTATATTATTAAATTCCTAGGCATTGTCAGTGGCGTGCAGCTTGTGATATTGCATCAACCCTAACTTTCTGTATTTTTCGGTTATTTTTGTGATACAACACTTGAAGTTATCAATGCCGCAAGACAAAATTCGTTGAAACTTATCACTCTTATATTTACTAAGTTACATTTCTAATAGTCTGGGCATTATCAGTGGCGTGCAGCTTGTGATGATAAATTTTTCCCTAATTTTCGTGTCTTTTGGTCATTTTTTCGATAAAACACTTGAAATTAAGAATTCTGGAGGACAAAAACTGTTTGAACTTATTTGTATCGGACGAACGTAATAATATTACTGTAGGTCTAGGCATTATCAGTGGTGCACAGCTTGTGGTATCAGATTTTTTTAAATGTTGCTATTTTGGTCTTTTTTTTTAATGAAATTTAAGAAATAATACATTTTGAAAGACGAATTATGCTGTAACTGTTGTGCGTTCTTATCGATAATTCTGTTTTTCTTGCCATCGTCTGCGGCGTACAGCCCTTTGAATTAGTTCCTTTCGAAATTTAGGCTTGTTACGGTCATTTCCACATTGTAATATTTAATATATTAAATTTTTGTGGATAGGAAATTAACAGTTGTAGTTGTTTAATTTTACTGGCACTAAGAATATTATTAAGAAATGGACGATTTCTTATTTTTTGAATTATTTGTAGTTGCGTATATAGCATTTTTTAATTTTTTTGGGTTATTGAATTTTACGGGTCACTGGTATATTGTGATGGTATGATAGCGATGAGTTTTTTGTATAGTTTTTATGATTTATTGTGTAGACAGATACTTACCTTAATTTATACACACTATGATAATCTTAATTTTATATTTTTTCTAAGCTTAAACGCATTTTTTGCACCCATACACTTGAATTAATCTTTCAACCCTTATATTTTGGTAAGGGTACATTTTCATGATTCAAAAGTTAGATGGAGCCCATTTTTTGCTTGTTAAAGCGTTTAAAGCATTTAAATAAGAAAAAAAAAAAAAGTTTCTTTTCTATTATTGTAGCATGCATCGTTGCAAACTTCAGAATCATTTAAAATGCGTAAGAATAAACATTTTAAATGTAATAAATGTCACATAATAATAAACATAAAAAACACTACACTCGACACCAAAAAAACATCAAAGTATTGTAATTAGTAAACGTACCATTTTTTTTTTAATTTAAAAGGTAAACACATTTATATCGTCATCTTATTTTTCATCAACAAAATCAAAATTTTACTTGGAAATGCGGAAAATTGTTTAAAACCGTTAATTATTAATTATAAAATTGTTTTAATTTATTAATACTGTTTAATCATTATATAACATTTTATGTTTCCATGTAATCGTATTATATCTAATATTAATGCAAGATTTATTTATCTATTATAATATCGTAACATTAATACATTTGATGAATAAAAAATGTTACATTGTTCTATAATTTCAATAACGCAAACAAGAAGTAAATGCACCGAGAATTATATAATTATCAATTTTTTTATCATAATATAAAACTTTTTCTGCAACTAAAATTAAAAATACTGTTGATAATAATATCAATTTAATGTTTTAAAAACAATGCTATGATATAATTCTTCCATGACACGCTTACCACGCTGTTATATTACATTGAGATTTTTTGTTGTAAGAAATTCTAGGTCTAATTTTTTTAACCAAAAAGTATTACCATAAAAAAAACTAACATGTTACGTATTATAATTGAAGGATAACATTTTAATGTATTTATAAACTTTAAATTTATTGCCATTAACTTTTTTCATTCGTCTTTAAAAATTATTAAGTATAGCTGATTCATTATATCAAAATTTCTTCCCAAATGTATTTTCCATTTCCGTATTATTTTCTCTTGCTACTTGAATAAATAAATTATGTTGTTTTTGCATCTTGAAAAAGCCACATTTAACTAACCATAAGCAAATTAAGATTTTCTTAAAAATTAACCTACATTATAAAAACTTTAGTTACACATTTCTTTACTGAAACGTCTTTCTTGATCCAGATCATTTTTTTCCTGTTTTTTTTTTGGTATAGAAAAATTAAAATACCTGTACGATTCATCTTCTGATTCTTAAACTGAGTTTATATGCAAAGGAACTAAATTATTTTCATCACCAGACAAATCCTCTATGAAAAATTCTTTATACTTATTTCATATTTTATTTTCTTAAACGTTTTCTAAAATTAAAAACCAAGCAAACAGTTGCCTTAGTGAATATGGAAATATAATAGCAGTTGTTTCTCAGTAAATGTAATGTACTTTTTCATTATTATCTATTAAACCCAATGAAATTGCAATATATTCAAACGTTTTATATGTTATTTCTTTATATGATTGAATATTTTTAAATATTGTCAAAGCAATTACTTTATTCAATACAAGTTAAAAAAAATCTTTTATTATCTTTTAAAGACACAATGTTTAATCTAGCTATTGCAGTACTTTTTATAACATTTTTTCTTTTTTCTCAAAATTTTAATTTATTACTAAAAAAATTAGAACGCTGAAAAGCTGATTTTTTTGTCTCAGAACGCTGCACTAAGAATGCTGTCGAAATATTTTCTTTTAATGAAACTTGTTTTAATGTGAACCATCTGCTAAGACATCCAATTCGGAGTTACGAACAAAATTTAAGCCTAGTTGGATCATAATTCCTTGAGTTAGTCGAAAAACCTCATGGCATACATACATACCTTCACACATACACTATATGACCTATTCATATCATCCTTATACTAGGTTGAAAATTTTTTTTATACTAAAAAAGACGATTTACAAGGGGTTACATTTTCGCTGTAACATAATTACGAGGCACTTCTATTTATTTGTCCTTCCTAAAAAGTAACTATATGTATGAACTTTTATTATAAAAATGTTTCTAACGAATGCAATTTAATAAAATTTATTATTAAAGTGACTATTATTTCTTTAAATTTAGTAGCATAATTTAGTAGCAGTATTTGAAATTAATTAGAAGAATAAAAAAGTTTCTCTCTTTCACGTATAAAAAATAGGAAAACAATGTTATGTTGAGTAAGCTAGTAACAGATTCAAAATCATTGAAATGTATATGAAATCACGCAATAAAAAATTGACTTATTTAGAGGAGAATCATGGGAAGATAGAGAGGGAGATAGGGATGTTCTACAAGGCTGCGGAAGTTGATTAAATAAATTCTGAGTGAATTTTATTTCACAGACGAATCACAAGAAAACTATCTTATTTAGGGGCAAGCCGTAGAGCTAGTTGTTGACTTAAAATTATACAACTATTAAGCAAAGGAAGGTGTGTGCGTGTGTGTGTACATGTGTGGATGTGTGTTTATTAATAAAATATGACTTTTTCAGACTTCACACGCTATTGAGATGTATGTTAATAACATTGAAAAGTTATGCAGACTGTATGTATAAGTACAATTCTGTCCTCATAACAACCCTTGAGATATTATTTCCGAATAATGTTCACATTAGTCCTGTTTAATAAATACTATATACATAGACACATAATTTAGCTTGCACACATACGCGTGCGCGTGCGTATATATCTTGTATTATATAGTTGTAAAAGCAGATTTAGTATCCAACCCCATCTCAAAATTTTAGAATCCTTGTATTTCTCCCTTATTTTAACCCAATAATAATTATATAATTTTTTCCAGACTCCCCCCCCCACCTCCTTGACCCTCCATCCCCCCTCCTTAAAATTTTGAGGCCTCCCCTTCGAACCCCGGTCAGGCTGCCCACTATGAGTCGATTTCATCTAACAAATCTTATTATATTTGTTTAGTTTTACACATACTTAATTTACATATTAAATAGGTAACAATAGATGTGATGGTTACATATATAGAATAAAAAATAGTAATAAAAAAATTTTAGTTTATAAATCAATGATAGTACTATACAGTCCATTCTACTGGATACTTTTCACAGGACACAGTGATTGTCTTAAACACACCCCAGTTATTATCAAGTTACATGGGAAACATATTTTTCCAATAAACCATCATACTCGCTGTACTGATCTTTTTATAACCAACAATGACTTCACCCAATGAGCTGGCCAGGTGTTGCTTTTCGTTCGAAAAGTTTTCTAATTCATAAATCTGTGAAGTATTTTTTTTTTTAAATGTTCTGGCCTTACTGGATATTTCAATCGATAAATCATATGCAACAAACATTATTTTATATTTATTTAGTTTCAAAATATAGTTACTAACTTAAGTTTAGTCGGGATTTAGATTCGAAAGAGAAAGTACATTTTTTTCAATATGAAACAATCAAAGTATAAAGTATATTTTTTACTACATTTATAAAAGAGAAGATAGAACATTAAGTACAATAACGAAAACAGATACGAATGATCAAGAAGACGATATAAAAATTTTTGATGAAATATCAGAGTATGTAGATGGTCGCTATTTAAGCCCTATGAAAGCAGCATGGCGATTGCAAGAGTTTTCTCTGTTTAAACGAAGTCATTCTGTATTTAATTTACCAGTACATATTGAGATTCAAAAAAGGAAAAAAAAATTTATTTGAAACAATCAAAGCATAAACTATATTTTTGATTGTATTCATAAAGGAGAAGATAGAGCATTATATAAAATAACGAAAACAGATACGAGTGATAAAGAAGACGATACACAAATTTTTGATGAAATATCAGAGCATGTATTGAATGTTATGCTGCCAGAAAATAGTATATTATAAACATCAAACAACAAACTATATTATAAACATCTGCCGAAACTTTGAGTTTAAGTAAGTCAGTCGAATAGCGTTTTATACTTATAGATTTATCTAAAGTGCAAGTAACAAGGAAGACTCGTCGCTGTCGTGGTTTTTGCTTGCTTTTTTCAGTATACCCCTTCTGCATATCTCCAAAATGTACGCCTATATGCCCATTTTCACGCGAACCCGCTCCTCTCCTTGTAGGCGCATAGCCCTACCATGCTTTTCAAATAAAAAAAATGTGCACCTGGTTCGGCTGCTTGGCCGCAACGGGCACTCAAACCGGTAGAAAAAAGTGGACATACTCCGTAGCATTGCAGTCAGCAATCTCTCTACTATTATCTGATGCTGCCATATCAACTGAGAAAATTTTTCGCATGGTTTGATTACTATTAAAATTTATATATAGTGAGTCAAATATTTGGTACTAAAAAAAATTTTTTTATCCATTGGACTTTGTACATCTGTAATTTGTTCCAGTACAGATAGATCAAAGCATTTACATAATTCTTATTCTAATTCTAAAATTTATTTATTGTTTAACTGAAACGTCTTTCTTGATCCAGATCATTTTTTT
>NW_019379549.1:189594-207450 GCF_000648655.2 Copidosoma floridanum
TGGAGATATTTTGTTGAATCTACCTACTGCAATATTTTTCATAACTTTTTTTCTTTTTCTTCAAATTTTTAGTTTGTTATTAATAATGTAATATTATGAATTGCTTACAAACTTTATTAATTTTGCAAAATAATCATGTTTATTTAATTACATCCATGCTTGAGTTGCATTTTTCAGTTTTATACTGTTTTCAAAATTATTTTTATCGAACATAAGTTTTAGTTTTTTTCCCAAGGTGCACAGCTAAATTTACAACTGTATGACTTTTAGCACAAATTGAAAACTCTTGTAGTTTCCAAGCTACTTACATTAAATTTACGTATCTAGCATCAATATAAGTACTTATTTTACTAAGCATTTGTGTTTCTCTTTTTTTTATCTTTTGAACAAGTTTTGTAAATATATTTTTTAGATCTGTTATTAACAATTATTTTATATTATTGGTAACTGTTAGTTGGGGATCTAGTTTGAAATACAGTGTATTTATAAAAGGTTTTAAAAACTTTTTTGTACATTTCTGATTTGAATAAATCATACCAGGACTATGTTATGTACAAGGACAGTGAAGCATATATTCAATGATTTTATTTGTCAGTTCCGCAATACCCGAAAAAATTTCAGTAAAAATAAGTGTATCAATTTTATCAGGTATAATATTTTTTAACAGGATTTAAAGTAATACAAATGTTTGTATGAGGTAGACCACATTCTCAAAATTCAATTGTATAAACGTATGCCAACACTTAACTTCAAATATAATTTTAAATGTCATCTGAAGTCGATAGTAGTTTAAAATGAAATAATCTAACTGTAACATTCAGAATGCAATTTGGTGTCATATTTTTAGAAAAATTGGATAAAAGTTATTTAAGTTTTTTTCCATTTTTAATAACAGGTCACTATTATTGTTTAAAAACAGGGCACAACCGCTCATCTATCACTAATTACGCTACCAAATGCTTGGTACTCAACTACTTAAGGTGGCTCCTCGCTATAAATCCCACAAGAAGAGTAAGCATGCTGCAACACAGCTATTCATTGGCTGTGGAGGTTCTTGACTAAAAATGGATAGGTACCTATAGTCCCTTTAAAAAAAGTTTAGTCACATCTACACCGTTGACCTATATCGTACAATACAGTGACCTGAGCAGACGTATGTATACAAAAAATACATAAGTCAGCCCCGCATTAAATTATTTTCTTAGTTCAGCGTCTCATTTATTTTTATTGTAATTACGATTCCCGAGAACTCCTATTCATTTTACGTACAACTTTCTGACCAATTCAAACTACGCGGGCTACCGCTCTTCGGTGTAGCAGACGCCCCACACTTTTCATCTGTTCCGTGACTTGCACAGTTATCTACTATTTTCATAAAATATCCTATAAAACCCATGGTAATGTCCAAGTACCTGAATGTTGTTGGAAAGATTTTGATTTCTTCTATCTGCTACATAGTTTTCTATTAAGAACTACAGTATCTTTGCTGAGGTATCATACAATCTGCGCCACCAATTTAACGACCCTCCATAAGAGGCTATGTTACAGAGTCTATTTTCCAGTTAGTTTTTTTCAACAATTTTGGTGGTGACGAGGTCTAAAATTTTTGGGAAAAGACTCCTTGCACCTTCAAGAATCATCCTTTAAAATATCATTTAATACTCCAGTGTTTTGATTTAGTGAGGAGCCACCTTAACTACTCAATTTCTGCTCGAAATGACGGTGGTCCAGGCACCATGGTGTGACATCTTATGTCAAAAAATTAATATTTATTACTTCAAAACGCATAGTTCCGTTCTGAAATTATAAGAAACAAATGCTCAGCGATCTTTAAACATCGAACTGTATACCTGCTTCTGCAATAGCGTGATGCATATCTTACTTTTTTTAAATAAATTACCATTGCAAAACTGGAACATCGCGTGTAACCTCTAACTAATCTTATAAATTGCTCATCGTGCAACATCAGTTCGCACTACTACATCCAAGGATGTGAGCAATCAATAATTTCAATGTTCTTTACGGCATATATCCACAAGACATATCGTACAAACTTTAGACAGCAATTTTTATCTAATGTAAAATCTGAGAGAACAGCAGTTTTCACCATCGATTACTATATAATTATTGCACTGCGACTGTACTCGTGTCAATCGAGAGTAATTAGGCTGAGCTCTGATTGGTCGTTTGGATCCTGAGCCTAACATGTCCTCCTTAAATGCAAGAGTTTAAAAACTATATGCACATACCAATATTCACCTTTTCTCTTTCATCAAACGCTCCGAAGTAACTATAAAGGTTGGGGAGAGAGTCCTGTTGCGTCTTTTAAGCGAATGTAAGAATGAATTTGGTGATTAAGCTGCACATTAGAAACGTTTATTTTAAGCCAATGTAAAACTTAATTCGGTGACAGCTGTGTGAGAAAAACTTGGGCAAGTTAAGCCACTGTAGACTTGCCTAAAAATAGAATCATAGAGGAACTAGAAAGAAAGGACAGTCGATTTAGGTTCCGGCATTAAAAGCAGCAGCTTAATGATCATCATGACAAGTACACTTTTGTAGGATTAGAATCATCATTGTGGTCAACCTTGTAAGATCTTTCGACTGCATGCGCACAAGCAGCGGCTAACCAACGATCATAGAAGTAAGTCAAGTTAACAAAAACTACAAATTGTTCAAACACTGTAACTGCGAATTAGAAAATTTATAATTCATATTATTTGTAAAAGTCAATTATTCTCGTTTTTACCAAATTTATTAAATTATTAGATTAGACATAACTTGGTGGTTAGTTACATTAATTTCCTGGATTCAAATATTTCAAGATTGGAAATTCTTGTTAATAGAAGCATAATTTTAGCTCTAATGAATAAATTAAGTACTAAGCAAAAATAAGCAGATAACGTATGACAAAGTCCTTTACCAGGATGTGAGATGAAGAGACGAATAGAATACGCTACTATTGGGTTGCATAAGATAGAAATTCAAATAGTAGGTCAACGTCAGCTCAGCGTACGACACATCTATACCACTCCATGTATATCGTTCCGTGAAACCTAACACCAGAACGTCGAGTCAATGATTTCAAAGAAAAGTTGACTGTACGTAACAGCAAACAAGGCTTTTAGATTCGGATAAATTTATTTGTTTGTAGAACAAATCTATGAATTTCATCCTTTACTAAGAAATTTGGACGTAACAATAGCAAATACTACATTTAGTAACTGCTTATGATACAAAATTAAAGGTTATTTTAAAGAATTTTATGTGTTTGAAGTTATTTTTGGAATGAAGACTCTGTTTTTAATTTTTTCTCGAGTTATTATTTTTTTCTCCACATTAATCTTTAATAATTGTGTGATTTTCATTCGTGATCCATCATACAGTTCATCTTATACAGTTAAATTTTTAAGTAACATCACTATAGTACCAATTTTTAAGTTTAGTTCATAAAATGGTAATCCCTTACAAATATTCTTTGAAATTACTACCGGAAAATTCATATTAATATTATGGTTTGATTTATTAACTTCTTTATGTTCTTTCTACTATGGTATGGTATGGTAATTTGTAGGAATTTTTTTTAGCTCTTTGCCATATCAGAGACCTTTTTGCTTCAACTTGTTGCTCCAACTGTACAGTGTGCGAGTCTTTCGTGCGGGCCCCTTGCAAAGTTTCCCGCAAACGACTTGGTCAACCATCTTACTGGATACTATTTACAGGGTGCAGTGATTGTCTTAAGCACACCCAAGTTATTATCAAATTAAACGGGAAATATATTTTTCCAATAAACCATACATACTCGCTGTACCGACCTTTTTACAACTAACAACGACTTTTACCCGATGAGCTGGCTAGGTGTTGGACTTTCTTCGAAAGGGAAGCCCCTGAAGGTCCAGATATCACCAGAAAAGTCGACTAATAGTTAAAAAAATTGGATGAGTGGTTTTTCGGCAATCTGGGTACTCATCCGATCGAAAAAGCCCGATAAAAATATCTTGAAAATTTTCGACAGGATTCGAGCTCACGACCCCTCAAGTATTTCTGGCTAGGATACTAGCATGCTAATCACTAAGCCATCGAAGCTTGTTGTTCTGTCTACTATTTCCAATGCTTTTTTTGGAATCATTGAAGCCTTACTCCAAATAGTTGAACTAACTTGTCTCAATGTTTTCCGTTTAATTTGAATTTTAAAAAAGTACTCTATATTATTTAGATCTAAAGGAAGTTCTATGACTCATCGTTCCTTTTAGAAGCGAATCCGATGATGTGCCTATTGATGCCATTGAGAAAATTTTATACTTTGATTAATAAAAGAATAAATAAACGTTGTATATGAATTATGTCCTGAATCATCTATAAAAAAAATGTTTTTATTTTGTTCTCAAATAGTTTTGAACATTTTTTCTAGTTATTATTTAACCTTATACACACTGAGTTAAGCATTACTTTACTGAAACATCTTTCTTCATCTAGATAATTTCTTTTTCTTCTTTTTTTTTGGTATGAAAAAACTAAAGCACTCACATGACTTATCTTCTGGTTTTAAAACTTGGTTCATATGTAAAAGAGCTAATTTATATTTAGTACTACGCTGATCCTCTTTAAGCAATTCTTTATATTTATTCTATATTTTATAACCTTAAGTGTTTTCTAAAATTAAAAACCATGCAAAAAATTGTTTTATCTCTTATTTCTTCATATATTCTAAAATCTTTAAACAATTTTAAACCAGTTACTCGATTTAATACAAGTAAAAAAGAAATTTTGATCTTTTGGGGATAAAATGTTTAATCTACCTGCTGCAGTATTTTTTAAAACATTTTTTCTTCTTTTCCAAATTTCTAATTTATTATTAAAAATATTGTACTTTGAAATGTTCACATATTTTATGGATTTTGCAAAGTCATTGTATTTATTTAATTCAAACCAAGCTGTGTTGTAGTTTTTTGTAATACTTTTAATACTATTTTTTCGAATACAAGTATTTGTTTGTTTTCCATGTGAACAGCTAAATTTACAACTGAACGACTTTTATCCCAAATGCTCCCTACTTTTAATAGTTCTACATAACTAGCATGATAGCATAACTATGAATTTCATTAAAGATCTTTACATTTTTGAGTTTTGATGTATGCTCTATCCCTACCTTTATATACGTAGTTAGGGGCGAAGGTAGGACAGTGGTCTCAGCTGCAGTTCTTGTGGCTTGGGAGCTTGGTAACACATGCTTACGAGTTCAAGACTTGGCCTTTACTCACTTTGCTTGCATCTCTGGAAAATTAATTTCTTAAGTGCGCACTTTCAACTGTAGCTTGATTGTTTGGAAGCGATGTAACATAAGGTGTCCCTATTGTTTTGTAAGTGATTAATATCACAACTAAATCTGAGGTGGTTTTTTAATGTGCCAATAACGATAGCATATATATGCAGAGTAACGCAACATCAAACGCGCAACCTCCTGTTTACTAGACAGTTGCTCTACCACTTAAGCTACCGAGAAGCCGTATATTCACTCGCATCGTAGGTTTGGATAAAATCTCGTTCTCAATTTGAGCTGTTTTTACTTCAAGCTCAATTTATAATAGGTATATTAGAAAATACTTTTAATGCTTGCAGAGAAGTAGGAAATTTAATATTACTCCAAGAGGTATGTATGCAACATTTATACATTTATCATCGCATCAGCACATATGTAGTAGGTGGCACTTTTATATAAGTGCTCTTAAAACCATCCATGTCCTCTTTTCGATAACAAATGTAAGGTACTGAGCCATAACTAGATCGTTGTCCGCAAGATGCTTAAAGCCTACGCACCTGTAGCAGCGTTCAGGCCTACTTTCTGTGGGGCCAAACCTGCAATTAACCCAACCTAGCCAGAAATGGTCCCTTTAACTTGGGACTGCTGCATAGCTGTAGCGGACGCCCTGACATAGGTTATTTAATTTCCCCTGATACTGTTGGACGTTAATCTCACGACAACATCAGGGGCCTTGCCCTCATTGAAGTAGCACCCAACCACTACCACTATTTCCTCCTTTATAACTGTTGGATAGACATCGCGTATCTCCCAGGTCAACCGTGTTACAAGAGTCTGGATCCCCCCCCGCTCCCCTCAATAGCGTGATGCAGCATTGCAGCTAGCCTATCCCAATTCTTAGCAGAGGTTTCCTTCAGTTTGACAAGAACACCTCCAGTCCTTGTCTCTTTAATGGCCCGTACCTCCACCCTCATTTCATTAATGGCTACCTATTTTTATGAGGATTTGTGCTTCTGCGTACTTTTTTCCCTCCATGGTATGACCAAGGCTACCTCTGATTTACTTCTGGGTTGCGCTTCCTTTATCGACAGCTGTTTCTCCGCAGTAATGCTTGTCTTTTTGTTAGGGGTTTTTATTTTAACCCTCTTTACAACCTCACTCCCATTTATCTGGGTAATCTGATTTTTTACCTTCGTCAGCGGCCCCTGATTGTTTGCTGACAGCAGGAGCTTTTTTCTTGTGCCCTGCCACGTGTCAGGGTATTTTACTATCATCCCGTGCGCTGGGCGTAACCCCTTTAATGTTGCGCTTTCTTTTTTTTTTTATTTTTTTTTATTTTTTTAGTAACCGTATGCCAAGGTTGAAAGCTTGAGGCGTGTTCTTCATACGCTTTTTTTATGTAACCCTGCATAGTGCCATATTCTTTGCGCAGTGTTTTCAGGGTTGACACCGTCTTTTCAAGGCCCTTAAAAAGGGGGACCTCCACGCTTTTCAGCCTTTTAAGCTATGCGAGACCCAATTCACTGATTCCTGGTCGTTCTTTATTAGTTGTTGGCTTAAGAGCCATTCCTGTAACATAAAAAACTTCATCCCAAGATCCAAGATTCTTATAAAATGTAAAACAAAAATACATATTTGCTCTTAAAACAGTAAAAATAACTTCAAAATATTTTCTTGAGTTTACGTAATAAGTGTCAGGTTTTGGACTTTTTTTGAAAAATTAATGACTTTTTACAAGAAAAAGATATTTTAGTGTTATTTTTTTTAAATTAAAGATTATTAATTGCATAGTAGTCATAAACTAAAGAAATTGCTATAAAATTTTTTAAGATTGAAAAACTTATAATGATATTGATATTTTTAAAACAAAGTGTAAGTCGGCTAAGCATCTTTCGGTAAAATTAAGATATTTATAAATAAAACACTACTTTATCGATGGGATCACGCAGCATCGTCGAATAAAAGACAAAATATATCTTTACATTTGAGATTGTAAACATAACCTTAGAAAATTTTCTCAAGATAATTCCATAAGTTTCAGATTTTGGACTTTTTTTTGAATCGATAACTCTTTAGGAAAATAAGATATCTTNATAACAAAATAATATTAATATTAATGTATCAAAAATCAAAATAATCATCTATGATTTCCAATTTTTTTTTTTCAAATTGAAAGTATATTGTACTGTCAATGTACGTACTCTTTAATCATAAGGAATATAATATCATCGAATATCTATAGGTTTATATTAGCTAAAACTACTTACAAAATATTGGTGGTAGTGTGTAACTATGGTAAACACATGATTTGTGAAAAAGAAAAAATAAGTTTCACCAAAATGTTTCAGCTGAACAAAAGTACTGCAAGCATCTCAACAAATGTTAAAAACTAGAGAAATAAAAATTTCAGTGTATCAGATCATGGTAATTCCAGTGTGTTACATAAAAATAAATTAGGTACTTGCCTTATAAAATTATCTGTTACACTCAAAACTAAAATCACGTATTTTATCACAAGAGCTCTCAAAATAAATTCTAACATGTATAATCTAGGTAATAAAATTCAAAAGATATACGAATTTTATGGATTTATGATTTAATCTGCACGAGGATTATCTCTGGAGAAAAAACGGCGTACTACATTGTCTTCCTCTAATAAAAATTTATTGACTAGAGTTTTAAAAGCCATGTAACAACCTTATTTATAATTAACTAAATGATTAAAAAGTCTACCATTAGGAAAATTTTTAAAGCTGAAAAACTTATAAAAACTTTGATTTTCCTGGAAAAAATGTGATTCGACTGAGTGATTTTCTGTGAAATTCAGATTTTTGTACATCAAACACTACTTTATCCATGTTATCACGCATCCTCGTTAAATGTGAGACAAACATATCTTTTACACTTAAGATTGTTAACATAACCTTAAAGTATTTTTTTCGAGATAACTTATAAGTGTTAGATTTCTGATTTTTTTCTTGAAAAATCAGTACCTCTTAAAGGAAATAAAATATCCTAATGATTTTCATTCTTAATTAAAAATAATTAATGCAAAATAGTTAAAAAACTATAGAAATTCCTGTAGAATTATTTTTAAGGGCTGAAAAACTTGATTGTTCCAACAAAGCGTCATTCGGCTAAGGAATTTTCGGTGAACCTAAGATTTTTATAGATCAAATACTACTTTATCAGTGTTTTTACAAGTCCTTGTTGGATATGAGACAAAAATATATCTTTACATTATGATTTTGAACATAACCTTAAAATATGTTCTCGAAATAACATAATAAGTGTCAGATTTTGGACTTTTGTATTCTAAAATCAATAATTCTTTAAAGAAATAAGACATCTTAAGGTTTTTTCCTCGAATTACAGATAAGTGAATGCAGGTAAGGGATGAAGTATAGAATGGCTGTAGAAAATTTTTCTTAGGCTGGAAGACTTATAAAAACTTTCATTTTCCTGATAAGGTTTGATCGGGCTAAACGATTTTCAGTAAAATTAAGATACTTATTAAGATACTTAAAATAAATTTAATGCAGGATAGTGGAATCTTATAAAGCCTGCTATAAAATTTTTTTTTAGGCTGCAAAACTCATGGAACCTCTTATTTTGCTGATAAAATGTGTTTTGGCTAATCGATTTTTGGTAAAATTAGGATTTTTATAAATAAAACACTACTTTATCAATGTAATNACAAAACGAACAACAAAAAGTAAATTCATTTGCGTTAAACGAAAAAAATCATTAAATAGTCGAGCAAAAAGAGCTGCGCGTGAATTAAAAAACGAAAGCTTGTACACTAATGCGCGAACGAAGTAAGCCCAGTCGCTGGATCGTCGTCGGTGGTGGCGTTTATTTATTCGAAAAGCGCTTAATTAAAGCCCTCCCTTGAAATTTACTGGCCGCGACTAGCTTGCAAGTGTTCAAGCAATTAGCCTCCTTTTTATTGCGGCGTCTAGACCACAATCGATGCGACCGACACCTGCACCCACCTCCATTATGCAGTCTTGGATCGAAGTTTTTACTGTATCCTGTGTATGTTTTATCATCAGCAAAACTCGAATAAAAAAATTAATCATGTAAGTATGTTTTTTCTTTTCATTTGCAAAATCAGACAAAATATCCATACCTTTGACTACAAACACCAGACTTTTAACGTCATCGATACCAACAAAGCCTTAGCCATCTGTATTTCACTTTTCTTGGATAATCTTGCTCGACAGCAACAAAAAAATAAAAAAATAAAAAAATCACCAAACGAAAGAGTTGAGGTCGACACAAATTCAGGCCCGTCGTGATAAAGAACACGCCTTGCGAGAAAACAAGTAAGTGCGCAATAGATCACGAAAGACGCCATCCGAGCGAAGCCCTTGAGCGCGTTAATTGCTTTATCACCCGACGCCTGCCTCCAAGCCAGCTCAAACTTCTCAGGCGAGCCTCTTTTCTTTTTTTTTTTTTTTTTTCCTTTCGTCCTTCTTCTTTGCTATCCTAATTCGCGTTCGCGGATATGACACCGCGAAGCTGGAGAGAAGACGCAGTTTTTAATTAACGCGAACAGGGAGAACGAGAGATTATTATCCGGCAGCGGTGCATAGCATTCTCTTTCTCTCCCTTTTATTACAGAACGTACTCTTGTCGGCGACGAGATGATAAAGCGTTAATTATCCGCGATGGTGAGGACGCTCTTGCAAATGGCGTATTGCTAATCCACAGTCGCGCGATTGCTGTGGACGGAGGCTGACGTTGAATTAATTAATCCGCGAAGAACTGTATCGTCTCCTTCGTTTTTTATCTCCTGTATTCATTGGAGTTTTCTTTGTTTGAAAATTATGTAAAATTTTTTTAGGTTCTCTTTGAAATTTACAAATTCGGGTAGTTACTTTGAATTGCGAAACTATTTTTTTTTTTTCCACTTCCCAATTCAATTGAAGTATAAGTGTAGGAAGCAAAAGGGATTATTTGTCAGGAATTTTAAATGTTAACAATTTAATGCAGTCAAACGATGTCGAACATTACGATCGAAAAAAAAATTTAATTTTAATAGTACCGAGCTTTTGTTATCATGCTGTTCCAACGAAACAAACGTCTATGATGGAAAAGCTGAAATTTGATTCATCTCTCTTTTCTCCTTTTCTTCGATTACTCAGCACTTTTCATTGTATATATTTGTTTTACTCGGAGCTTTGCCCTTCTTCGCCTTTTTTTTCTAGACAGGAGAAAGCCGTCAGAAGATTGACGGATTGGGGGTAGTCAACTGTGAACTTTTTCTCCCCAGTTCGAAAAATTATTGAAGATTTCACCTTCTTTCCTTTTATACTTTCTGTAGCAGCCAATACAACGTTTTTCTTTTTACCTCGTCGAATACATACATGCAAGTCAAAAACACATAATTTTATTGTTGTATCATATTTCGTGCTGTGTATTAAATTAATCTAATTTTGTAAATACAATAGACAAACTAGGTTTTTTTTACATATTTTTGTAAATAGTAGTTTTCCTACGAGTTTGAAAAGTCTCTGTTTGCGAATCGAGAGGTTTGCGGCCCGAGCCGAAGGCGAGGGACGTAACGAGGTTCGTAAAGGAGACTTTTCGAACGAGTTCTGGAAAACTGCTTTTTCGCCCGAGGAAGTACCAGCCTCCTAAAATCACCCGAGTGCGGAAAAATTAATTAAGTTACGAGTTACAATATTTTTTATTAATTTCTTGTTGCATTAACTTTACTTCGGTTATTGTATGAACAACGTTAGTTGCACAAGCTTATTTTTATTGACTATTATTTGACATAAAACAATTTAATATCGCCTTACACACGACTCGTTGCACATCAAATTTTGGTAAAATACATTGTTTACAAATAATATTTCAAGAAAAAAAAAATCAAAGACCAACGACAAAAAAACCAGCTTGCTTCGCACGTATCCAGGTATTACAGGAAAAAACTCGCCTGGTCTTAAACAATGACACAATACGACAGCACGATAATACCAGAACTGACTTTGTGTCCACCTTCCCTTGTGACCCATGTTTCCAATTCGCACATATAAGCCGTATTTCTTGCTTGTACTATATTCTGGATTCCGATGACCTTTATTTTATTTTATCCCACCAGTCCATACTTTCCGTTCGTCTCATTTTCCTGATAATGCAACCCTTCTCACTGGAAGAAAAATTCCTTAGATGTTTTACTATCGACTGAACTTTTTATTTTTTCGTCGTGTCCAACGTCTATTTATTTTAATTCAACTTTGTTCGAGGAAAAAATGTAGCAAAACAACAAGGAGAAAATTACGCGGCCTTGGATATCGTACACGTTGGCATTCGCATTTTAGCTGTGAAAACTTCTGCTTTTCTAGAAAAAGTCAACCTTGCGTGAATCAAAGTTCTTATTGAAAAATTATTCAAGAACATCCGTAAAGTTTCTTTTGTGAAACTGGAGCAATTTTTTGTCGGATTCTGAAAAAAAGCTGCTTTTAAGTGACCAACGTCTTATTGAATTTTTCTTTCAGGTACAGAATAATAATCCAGCATTACAAATACAAAAAAAATTCATTTAATTTGTTATTTCATTTGTATTGTCGGAAGAATTTCTTAAAAAATTATTATTATTATGTGAATTATATTAACCAAACAAATTTTTATCAAGTAACATTTGCGTACTACAGCAAGTTTAATAAGCAGTTGTATTAAAACTGTATTTAAGTTATCGTTCAAAATATCTAACTTTAAAAAATCTATCCCTTTATTCTATTTCTTTCAAATAGTACTTGCAAACTTTATCGACAAAGATTAAAATGTGTACGATTGCTGAAATATACCTTTTTCAAATTCAACTTACCTAATAATCTTTTAACTGTTTTAAAAAATTAATAGATAATATAGTACAAACGTTCAAGTTGAAAGACGATGATTTAAAATTTTTATAAAAAACTAATGTTCATACAATTATGATATCGTGTACACGACAAAATAACAACGATTAAGAAACTTGTTTTATAATTTTTAGTTGACCTAAAAAGATGTATATGTAACTGATAAACTCAATTATAATAATGTTTGTTGATTATGAGAGTGTCTTATAAAAGTTAAAAAATGTATTAAGAAAACGCCTCTTTAGGCACTAGGTTCGATTTTATTAAAATTCTCCTTTTCATTAAAAATAGATACGTGAGATAGTGAGAACATAATAAGTTACGATCGTACCCATACATTAAAAAACAGATTGCATCTCAAAAAATCGAGTATCAAAAGATATTCGTGCCCGTTGTAATAGACACAACGACGCGATTACAAAAACATTCCAAAGATCGTAGCGTGTATTAAAGAAAAGTAAACTGAATTAAATTTATCGAGGATAAATCTCAGTTTGACGGGTCATTACCTCTCTCGTTTTCTCCGCGTAGACTTTTACGTGCCTGTGCGCAATGTAATTGGCTACGCGCAACCCGAAACGAGGTACTTTTTCTCAAAGTCCCTGCTACCCACTAATGAGACGCCGGAGTCAAAATATATTGCAGGAACGGCCTGGTCCTGGTACCCATACCTACATACTCGCTAACTGCGCTGCCGAAGCTACATTATTTCATTTCGTTTTTTTGCCTTATAGATACTTGCGCTACGGAGGTTTTTAATCAAGTTAGTTTTTTGTACCTGTGTCTCTAAAATCTATAACTGTATTTGTATCTGTGTCTTGTAGTTGCTTATCCATCTCTGTGCTAATTCCTTTAAATTGTCGTCTCTTTATGTATACTAATTTTTATTTCCATATCTTACGTGTTTCCTCATATTTTTAAGACTATACCAGCAATGATACCTCTACATTTTTGTTATTATATGGACCTACCCCTTGATTTTTTTTATGTTTTATTGGTCCTGTACCTTCATCTATGGCAGTCTACCCTTTATATTCATATCTTCATTGCTGTGACTCGAAGTACCTCATTTTTTAGATACTTAGCGTCGTGTTTTTTTTGTGTTTCAGTTCATATAAAAAGTCTGCATGTTTTCTCATCTACCTTTAGACAAACCCACCACTACTTTTTTTTGCATTTTTTACTTTTACTTTGTTTGTATTTGTTCCGCTATGATTAAAATAAGTTTTTTTTTTCTTTATTCGAATTCGTTTTTTTTTTTTAGTTATCATACCTTAAAACATTTTTCAATTTTTTTTACGGACTCTGGGTCTCCAACCCCTGTGCTTTTATAATTTTTATAATTTTTCAAGAATAATCTTGCAACTAACTGTTTTTATACTTGTAAGTAAGTATGTTTTTTCTTTTCATTTGCAAAATCAGACCTGAAATTATTATTAAAACTAATTATACTTGAAGTGGATGTCTAAATCCTTAAGTAATTAATAAATATTTATTGAAGAGCTACTTTACTGTAAAAAATTTATAGAGCACTTTATAAAAACTACAAGTTTCAACTCTGAAATTTGAAACTTAGAACTATAGCTTTATACTACTCGATTAATTAATGTCTTTTTATCACTCTTTCAGGTATTGTACTGCAAAAATTAAAAGAAACATCTGTATTTGCTTAATACACATGACGTTTATCAAGTTACTCAGCATTATTATTGAGAAAAAAGAATGTGAAAGATAAAGATAAAGTACAAAATTTTCTCAGCTTACTTTTTTACGTGTAGTTTAATCATTTCTATCTTACGTCATTTTAATATTTATTCAATTGCTCCATTTGTAAAGATTCTTTTTATAACTTACATAATTTTGAAGTAAAATTTTTAACTTAATGGTATTGCACATTTGCGTATTTCTTACGAATATAATACATTTATTAACTATCAAGCAGTATCGTAAATCTTATATTTTAAAAAATTTTGAGTACAATAAATAATTTTATCGGATAATATTGGCTACTAATAGTTTCTTTTTCTCTACAATAAATCTTTGGTACCAAGTATTAGTACCGTATGATTTTGCAATTAAACTTGAAGTAAAAGTATTATCCAGTGTTTTATACTATTCACAAGTTTTTTCTTCACGAATATCTAAATATTAAATCAATAATACAGCAAAAATAATTCATATCAGAATAATAATCAACTTGACTGATTTTACGTGTGTGCATGTACAATTAAATATATATTAATAACTATTGACTCTTAATGTTATATTAACGCTCTCTTTCTACTTTTTCATATATTATCCATTCACAAGCTATACCTAAAAAATTTATATAAATTTATTAATTGGAATTACAATAGCAGATAAATATACTTAGTTCAATGGCAAGTGAATGTTCATTCTTGTGATCTTCTAATAAGTTTTGAAGAATCATATCTCCATAGCAAATAAAAAGATACTTATCTCTACATTTCATTAACGATCCATGAAGTCAAAAGTTTTACACGTTAATTATTATTTTGTACGACTTGTCTAACTGCACAGGGTAAATATACGTGGTTGTTGCAATCATAAAAATTGTAACCATAATAACAAGAATACAATAGTAATAGAATTTGAATAAATAAAAAGTAAATTATTGAAAAATACGTGATGAACTGTATTTAAAATAAATCTTTGTGTTCAGTTTTTATTGCACTAAAAACATACCAATAATAAAAAATTAGAATGTATTTACATTAGCTTTATAACATATTATTTAGAGAATAATAAATTGTTGGAAACATAGAAATAGTTTTGTTTGCCCATGTAATTTTCTTAACAAAATTTTTAACGCAGAAGTAAACTTGGCTTTCAAAGAAAGAAAACGTGATGTATCCCACAATTCCAGGATCACAGAGCGAAGTAGCTCTGATTTTTCGCTTGATGTTTATAAAGCTTGTCGAAATACTAAGGAAATTGGAAATATTTGTTTGTCCATGTAAGTAGTCGAAATTCAATTAATGTATTATTAAAACCTTAGGAAATATACATTTCGAATAATATCGTAATAGAAATTACTTTAATGTACCGACTTCATTGACAAAAGTACATTTAAAAACAATATTTATCATCATTACAGTAACAATAACAAAATAATATTAATATTAATGTATCAAAAATCAAAATAATCATCTATGATTTCCAATTTTTTTTTTTCAAATTGAAAGTATATTGTACTGTCAATGTACGTACTCTTTAATCATAAGGAANTAGTATCTACAAATATAAGAGTATAAAAATTTTTGGTAGCCCGTAACAATTTATAGACAATAGTCGTTTTATGGATCAGGGAATAAAAATAAACTGTAAAAACATTCAAGTAACGTCTAACAATAATATATTTTGAAACATATTGTCAATTGGAAAGATAGACATTATAACAGATAAACTATATTTCGAAACGTAAGACGTCGCTGCTTAAGTTTCGGCGCTCAGCGTGTACAATTAAATAACATACGCACGCATGGATTTTTTTTTATACATTATTTATGTTGTGGATACAAAAACAAAATTATGTACCAAACATATAACGAGATTCGATTTTTTTTTTCGTACGTTGGTGATTATCTTAGTGAGTAAAAATAAAGTAAGGAATCGTAACAAAATGAGTGCGTATCCTTTAGAAAGGTTACAACAATGATTCGCGGAAACCAATCATACAATGCGATTTTTAACATTTAGCAAATATGGTTATTTTTGGAGATACACATATGTATGAATGGATGAATGTGTATGATAAGTACCGTCCATTCAAGATGCCAAAAAAATCACATAAGTATATCTATTATTTATTTATTTTTATTGTTGTTATAAAAGCGGCGTTTTCAAGCGCATCACCAATAAAAGTTCCGCCCGAAGGAATTTCAATTGTAATCAACGTCTTTATTTTTTCTTTAGTTGTATGGATAATTTTGTGGCCCAAGCATTTATTCATATTTATTCATATTTATATATATATATATATAATTTATTTTTTTCATACTTCACTTTAGTATTTTATAATTTTTGCACTTACATAACACCTTTAATAACTCACATTGTCGCTTATATACTTTCCATCTATCGAATAACGACCACGCCGGTCCACCACCCACAACCATTTCTTTATCTCTTACTCTCTCGTTCTCCTGACCTCTACTTATACTTCTTTTCAGTACTCATCTCTGCTAAATCTAAAATTGTCTATAATAATCGACTTATGCGTGATTACGATACAATTGTGCAGTCTGTAAAGTGATAAAATCTAAATTTAATTACAAATGGTCGTTACCAGGGAAGAAAATGATGATGGAGTGTAGTGTGTAGTAGTATTTAGTTAGTAGTTAGTATTAATTATAGTATAGTAGTAAGTGGTGTGTTGGTGGCACACTCGGGAAAAATTTTCGCTTACTTTGACAAAATTGGCGTGGATTAATTTAATTTAATTTTTTTTTTTTTTTTTCTCTCATTAAAATCACTAAGTAAGACTAGAGCTGGTTGGCGATTTTCTAATGTCTTGGTACCAAAAACGAATAATGACTAGTTGTGGATTATGATTGTGCTGATTTAGCCGTTATCCGCAATCACATGTCAGCATAAGTAGAAGCACTGTGGAAATTTCAATTTTTTGTTTTGTTTTTTTTTTTTTTTTCCCACTANCCCTCCGGACTCTCGTGACGAAACAACGTCATCTAACAATTGTTTATTTTTTATTTTTGTCTTGTAAATTATTGTGCTAGCGCTACTGCACTCGTTAACAAAATCGGGAGAGTTGGCATTACATGTACTTTTATCGTATGTTTGATCAGTAAGTCAATAGCATATGCGCGCTTACAGCCAAGTATACGCGAGATTTACTGACTCGTGCGTGTTTCACTGTTTTATTTGCAATGGTAAATTTGAAAAATCCTTAGCGTTATACGCTTCGCACGAAAACTCACTCATGACTTAGTTAGCCTAGTGTATCGTATTCTATTTTCTTTTTAAATACATATTAAGAAAATAGACTGTAATTATAGTGTTGCAACGATTTTGTCAAATCGAAAATTCATTCTCCAAGTGCATTTATTTTTAGTGCGATAATTTGATATGCGTTGACGTGTGTATTTTATTTGTGTCTCTAAATACATGCATATTTTGTCTATTATTCTTTTATAAATGTTTTTACTTTTGTTGTAAGATAAATTGATCTGCAGAATAGGCTTTCGTGAACGTGACTTAGTGCCTTATGTGGAAGAAAACGTGCACGGACGAGATGATGCCACAACGTTTTTTATGTATTTAAATCTGTAATTAAATCCAACAACTTGTATTTTTACTCTTATTCTACTCACTTACATATACAACCGTATTTTTTTTTTCTTTTAAAGCACACTAAAATCAAAGCTGGATAAAGTAATGATTAATTGACGTCATAGACAAACGAAAATGGTCTTGACAAGACATTTCTGACATTTTACGTAGTCAAACATTGTTGCTATCTGTCAAACATGCAAGCAACTTTTTAAAAATCATAAAATTTTTTACTAACCCAAAAACTTGCTTATTTTTCATTCTCATTATACTTGTTCAAAGTTTGATTCAAATCAAAATTAACAAAAACCATTTAAAATTTTAAATCGTTATAAATATTTCAAATAATTTATTACTTTTAGTATATGAAGTTTTTACGGAGTTTTATTATTTTTATCGAGAGAGAGAGTTAAT
>NW_019379549.1:211449-222034 GCF_000648655.2 Copidosoma floridanum
TGACGACGTGTAGTCATTAATATTTGTATTAAAGTTATAATATTTTATAAAATTATACTATTTATTTTTGATATGATTCACACTTTTAGTATTAATTATTAGTGTAACTTGAAACATAATTTTAATATGGTAATTACGTAGTAATTATAGTGTAATCATTTGTATGTAAACACAATATTTATATTTTTATATTAAAATATCACTGTACCAAGCTACAAATATTAAATGTAAATTCTTTTTTTTTTGTCTCTAAAACATGGAACTTACCTTAGTTTCAATAGCAATGCTATCGTGCTCTTGGAAATGCAGTTTGAGCTTGCTTTTTCCATCGTCGCTGGATCCTCGGAGCTGATGGAATTTGTACCTCCACACAGGATCCGCCGTTCCTTCGAATGTCAAAGTGAATCCTTGAGACCAATCTAACGTCAGACCGGCTGCTTTTCCATTTAGTGATACGGAGAAAGTCTTGCTCTGAAATTCAAAGGAAAATCTTTTTAATATAAAACTTGAGCTTTGACGTAGAAAAGTTGAGCCTTAGGTGGCATGAGTTCCTGAGAAATAGTGTATTAAAATTTATAGGCTATAAGCTTAAGCTTCCTTACGAAAGTAGTCGTTGAATGATGAAAGAAATTCATTCATTTCAATGAGTGGTGAAATATTTGGAAACATTCGGTTCATGTGCGTATAAAATTCACATACTTTGCAAAGTAATAAATTGATATGTAAAACGACAAGGAGTTACTTTTACATACAAGAAATTAATTTTTAATAATATTTTAAGTGTTATTTATAAAGTGTAAGACATTAAAGGTATAATAAGCAGTTTTGTGCTAACTTGATTTTTTGATTACAAATTTTTGGTAGAGATGCCTCTCCAACACAAAGTTATTTCTGGAATTGTTTTATGTATTTGCAAGATTTATATATTAACGAAATATGTGGAAGTAAAAGGCCAAATAGTTTTAAACAGTAAAACCGCAAAATTTTTATGTAAAAAGGATTATTCATTAAGGATTAAATTAGGTGCTTTTTGATAATTTAACGCTAAAAAATCGAACAATTTGAGATTTGTCATCTACGATAATACACAAGGAAAATGAGTATCAAGACTGATTTGTTTTCATTCATCCTGAAATATTAGGAATAAAATAAGAACAGTTAGAGAGGCATAAAAAAACTTAATTTTTCTTAACTCTCGAATCCAAGTTTTAAAAAAATTTAATTTGTGAAAAATTAAACCATTTATTGGTATAGTACTTAATTAACGAGATTAAGTTCCACACCAAAAAAACAAAGGCTCGTCAAATCCACTGCCGAAATTTCTTAAAAAATGAAATACATGCATGTAAGATGATGACTTTAAAAAAACAAAAAAAAAAAAAGATACTAGACCAAAGACCAGCTTTGTAATTGAAAAAATGTATATTATTTTCTCTTTGAAAACCCACAGGGTAAACCTTCAAACAAAATCGAAAAGACCTTGAAACGACTTCCGTAATCTCCCTAATCCCCAGAAAATTGTATAAAAGTTACATGTGGAGGTCCTGGATTTTCCCAATGCTTGAAACAATCGACAAAATTTTATTCAATTAATAGATTGATTTTTAATATTTTTTTTTTCAAGTAAAATTTTTTAAAACAAACACATAACGGCTTGATGAATAATACACACGAGCAAGAGTTTCCGCAATTTTTTCATCGCGCTAATTACTTTTCATGATAAGCGTGGGAACGTAAAACAGCCCTGTAAAACAAACCCGGCACACAAAAACAGGGGAAAAAAAAAGCAAGAAAGGCGGTACTTTCGTACACTTATTTACATTTGACGTTATCGTGCGCGAGTTTATTATACACACACGCATACGCGAGTTTCCCTGGCGGTCTGCCAACCAGCCGTCCATGCAGAATTCAACACGCCTGAGCTCCCCACAATGCTAATGAGCCGTAGAAAGTGTCTCTACGTATAAATAGGTATATACATATATACGCAGAGAGGCGCCGGCTGGCTCCCTCCTGGGCACACGAGTACCCACGTTGCACATTTACGCGTGTATAAACGATGAAAAAAAAAAAAAAAAAAAAAAAAAGAGTACAGCATTACTGACCTTGAGATGCGTGACGGCCGAGCATACGGCTGTGTGCCAGGCGGCCTCGATGCGCAGCAGCTCCTGGCGCGTCTCGACACTCAGGTACCGGGGCGGCTTGCCCGGGCTCTGGACCAGGAAACAGTGCTGGCGCTCGTCCACGTTCTCCGAGTCGCGCATCACCCGAAACAAGGTCTGGTAGACCTTGAAGGTCAGGGCGCAACGTGACCAGTCGCCGATGTTGCACTGCCAGAGAGAAGGAGTAAAGATTTCTTTTTTTAACTTTTTTTTCATAAAAATCAAGTGTCTCTCTGTGTGTGTGTGTGTGTGGATCTTTCGGTGCTTTGGTCGAACGATCGCTTGGCCATACCGGGTGTGCGATGTATTATCCGATGCTCGGATGAACAAAGGTGTATGGAGGGAAAAAAGGTGGACGGCGCGGGGGTGAAACTGTTTTATTTTCAGTTTGTAAATTAGTCACTCGAGCGTGGATTTTGTATATCTTTTTCGGGACGAGACGCAGGCCGGCTATTTTCGGCCGTATTAGCGGGAAGATTGGCGCGAAGCATCGATTATCCGCGCGTGCATGCATGTACACGCCGAGTACACGCTCGGTTGGTCTATAATTAGATTGTTGGGCGCGGTTGTGTGGGTGATACATTGGTTTTTTTTTCGGCTCCTGTGTGTGCACCATTGGCGGAAGTACTTTTGATTTTTGGCTAAAAATTGGGTTTTACCGGTGGTGTCTCGAAGAGCAGCAGATCCGGACCCTTGAGAGCCAAGAACCTTGGCCTGTAGCTCTGCCACATCTGGTTGTTGTTGCTGACCGCCTCGTTCACCCAGCCCATGTACTCGATTCGCTCGCCGACCCCGAAATTTCGATTGTACAACTTCATCTGTCCAAAAAATGTTTGAAAATAAAAATACAGCGTTACGAAATCTCGTGAAAAAATTAATTAAAATAAGTACTCTTTTGCAAATGTACTGTTAAAAAACAGTCGTATTAGATCGACGTCCCAGTACTCGGTTATGTCCCAATAGTCGATCATTTGGCTGATTTTTCCAATATAAATTTTTAAAAGACGGATAAATTGGATAGTTAGTCAGATCGTGTATACCCAATTGAAAATATAACGAAGGCCTATAGAAGAAAAAAATTGACTGACTATTGGGACAGTTTGTCTGCTGAAGTGATCGAGACTTTACACGTTTTGTGTAATTTTGTGTAAAATATCAACTTACACAAATCTGCACAAACTGGTAGAAAAAGCTTTTTTTAAGTACGTGTAACTGTTAAAACCGGGATTCATTAAATTATTTTTCTATAATAGCACATTCCATCAAAGACATCTCTGCTTTATTCTCATAACAAAATCGTATTTTTATAACTACTTGACGTTTTGGTTGTTATTTTGATCTACTATTAAATAAACAGGCAGACAAAGTAGATGCAGTCGAGTAAGGTAAGACTGGCCATTGACGCGCGGTTAAATTAAAGTGACCGGACTTAATAAATGCACGTGAAAAATTGAGAACTCACATTTGTCGAAAAACTACATTTTTAGCTAATTTAGAATTTTAATTGTTAGATTAAAAATAAATCGCAAGTTTCCATCCATTCCATCAACAACAGACTGAAAAGTAAGTTCAATAAAAGTGTGTATACAATAAAAACGAGGGAGAAGTTGCTGGTGGCGAAAATTTTCAAAAAAAAGCACACCTGGAGGTAAGTCAAGCTGGTGATGTTGTCGGAAATATATTTAAGCCACTGGCTGAGAATAGCATTGTCGTCGCAGTGAATGACGCCCGTCCGCGCGCCGTTGAGGCCTCGCACCTCGAAGGCGTTGCGTCGGAGTTTATCAGTGCCGAATATGTACCTCGTGACGTACGCCATCATCAAGGGCACTGCAAGAATATACGTATATACATCAAAGTCGTTCCTCGCTCGTGGGAAAACCCAGAATTCACGAGGCGTACCTGTGACGACGTCGACCCATTTTTTTTGTTTGGCGGAGCTCGTCGAGGCGTTCGAGCCCTGCCTACTGTGACCACCCCCCAACTTTGGGCTGCTCGCGAGCAGCTTGCTCGGGGACACCCAGCCGTCCTCTGCGGCCCCGTTGCTGGCGTTGTCCAGTTTTTCTTCTTTTTCTGCGGCACGAATAATTATATAGTCGAAGGTCGTTCCGGTGGGGTGCATTGTTAATTCGGATCATCGCGTGTGGACGCTCGTGGGTGGGCATGAATTATTTAAATTTTTCTTTGTCATCGTCGCGAGGTGAATTAAAATCAATCCCCTTCGGAATTTACATATTAACGATCGTCCTTACACCGCGCCCTGCGCAACTCTTCGAAGTTGGAAATAACACCATAAATAACACGCTATTTGCGATTGGTCGATACATTTTTCATCAAGTGTCGAAAGGGAACGTTACCATTGACTAGAGACTGGGATAACACTTTGGGTTAACTGGGGATATTAATGAGGTACTTTCAAATTAAGTTCCATAATCCATACACTTAATTAAAATTAACTGTGAAACTAAATAATTTATTAAAATAGGTATTAAAAAAAAAAAAAAAAAAAAAAAAAAAATTATACGCACCTGTCTTTTGTAAAAATGGCTTCGCCGCTCTGTAGTGCTTAACAGTCAAAACTACGATGTCACCAGCATTTCGCAGAATATTAACAGCGTCGTCGTGATTGCACGCGGTTATGTATTCTCCATTTACTGCAAACAAAAAACATTAACCCAATACATCTATTGTACGAGAAAGTGAGAAAGAGCATACACAAAAGCACTTTTTGTATTTGTTTTAATGCGTTCTGAAAGTGTCACCAAAATAAACCGTCTTATAGGATAAGTACACAAATGAGTCGTTGTACATGTACGAAAATAAAGTGCAATAAATTTGGAACAGTATACGGTATAATGAAGTGGGTAATCAAGTCTTTTATCTGCTAAATCGTTGTATTTTCCGTCTTGTCGATAAGCACCTCTCTAAAATTAATTGGACGGAGTGCCCGATCGGCTTTTTTTTAGCGGATCAATGAGCCATCGCTCTCACCTTTGATAATGGCATCGCCGACGAAGAGCTGTCCACTCTGATCAGCTGCCTGGCCTTTGTAGATTCTCGATATGAGGACAGGCAATTTGTGTTCCGCTCCACCTTTTATACTCAAGCCTAGCCCACCCACCTTCTGACGCGTTATTTGTACCATTCGTTCCTTCGTATCCGTGGGTATCTTGTGGTTCGTTTGCTGGAAATTGGAAAAATTCGTTAAAATGCACGGAAATGATGGGACATACTTGGTGACTGCTCCACAGTGGTGCCTCGCATTTTTGTACCAGAGCAAAAAGTGTGAAATTATGTCAAATAAGTGGGAAAAAATTCAACATGATGTTAACATGGTACCAATCACTTACATAATTGGCTTTGCTAAACTACGAATCAAAATTGATTCAACTGAAACGGTGAGTTTGGTAGATTGAAAATGGATCAACATTAGATGTACTTTCTGATTGTTGCATTTTTTAATTGGTTTATTTAATGGTAAAAAGTTATATTTAAGATTACAACATTTGAGATTAGATCAAGCCAATGTGCTTTTAGAGATTTTTCATAGGTTTTTATTAAAATTAACATTGGTATTTTTTTTTCAATTAACTATGGTTGTTTTTAGTAAAACTCAACTCATATTTACATTTTAATTTACATCCTTCTAGTGAAAGTCATGGATTCGTAAACTCTTGAGGTTCGTATCATAAAGAAAATACGTTTAAGATGCTCAAAATGGTAACTATTTGCGTAAAAAAAAATTGACTATTTGTTACTTGGTTATGGTGTCTCGAAGAGCAGCAGATCCGGACCCTTGAGAGCCAAGAACCTTGGCCTGTAGCTCTGCCACATCTGGTTGTTGTTGCTGACTATCACTGTACCAAGCTACAAATATTAAATGTAAATTCTTTTTTTTTTGTCTCTAAAACATGGAACTTACCTTAGTTTCAATAGCAATGCTATCGTGCTCTTGGAAATGCAGTTTGAGCTTGCTTTTTCCATCGTCGCTGGATCCTCGGAGCTGATGGAANGGAAAGGGACACACGTATACATGTGTGATACCATGCAGTCTATACCCTACATAAAAGTATCGCGCGCGTTCCTGAAAAAAAAAAAAAAAAAAAAAGCGGGCCAGAAATAGAGAGAAGTAGCGCGCACGAGTGACTGGGTCTCAACCCCCTTTTGAAAAATAAAAAATTTATAGAAATGCAATAAACATTGATAACTATTTTAGTATTTGTAATTTGTACGAAGTCGTAATTATCGAAGTAATAATAATGTAATATACAATAATAATCATATAATAGTTATAGGAAAAAAAGTTTACTGTAAAATATGGTATTAATCGATCCTTTGACATTTAACTCCATCCAACTTTTTTCTCAGTTTGAAAGTGAGAAATTTATTTTATAGTCCAGATTACCTTTTTTTGTGATATAGCCATAGTACTTGGACCATTACGCATACTGTTTCACACTGTTTTCAGCACAATAGGTCCGTTGGTATTGGCCTTTACAGTCTACTTTATCTAGCACTAAAAAATAACGTCAAATCTCCCTGTAGCTATAAAAGTTGAAAGTGACTGAATGCAGATAAAACACGTAACGAGGATAACAAAAGTATTTTGTTTTTAATTCACTGGAATTCCAAATAATGGAGAGTTAAAATTTTCTAAAGTCACGTACGCAGAGTATTGATAAAGAATTTTTATTTTGAATACTTTACCTTTATGAATACATAAGGCTTACTGCGAAGCCGAAAACTAATAATAATCTAACTGCTATAAATTTAATTTCATACAGACAAAAAATTAAAAACTATAAAATATTAATACTGAATTATCGTGTTAATTGATGACTTGAGATTCATGTATTAAATTTTTTTTTAATGTTATCTTTGATTAGATACACATAAGAAATGGTCGTGATAAAACTTCACAGTTTTTGGCAGGAAAAGATAAAAAAAAAAAAATTTTTGTAATGTTACATGAGGACAATCCCTAATCAGTTATATATGAAATTTCCTAGATCGATTTAAGGCGCTTGTTTTTGCTTATAAATATTTTGTTACTCTCTTGCCTTTTTTTATTTTTTTNTTATTGTAAAGTAGAAAATGCAAACAATATTTTAGAGAATTTTCAAAATACAATTATTTATGAGTTTTATGAGTAAAAAGTAATGATTCTTGAAGAAAAATTAAAACAACGATGAAAATAGCCAATAAAATCAGTTTCGTCTGATAACGTGTGAAGTTTATAACTCTTGCAGCCAAGATCAGTTACAGATCTTGAAAAAATTTAAAGGTGTAAAAATTTTATTTGATAAAAAAATTATTTTTTAATTTTAAAAACGAAAAAATTTTTTAAAAAATTTGAAAAAACTTTGTTTTGAAAAAATGGAATAAAAATGAATTTATAAAAATTATCGAGGTTATATAAATCGTAACTATATTATTTTTGCTCTGGTACACATGTAGCAGTTATGCCTCATATGCATGAATATTTTTCCGTAATCAAGCAACTTTTTCATTACCTCTACTTCTTCACGCTGAAGTTTCAGGACCTCCATCGTGAGATGGAGTCTTGTAGGTATTGGCTTGATTTTGCCATCGCTGATTCCTACTATTCCTGTTCGTATCTACGACATACATTTGAATAAATTGTAGGTATTGCAAATAACCAGCTTAGTAAAAAAATTTGATTAATCGTATGGATAAGGAATTAAACTTGGCCAGTAAATTTGATTTGAAGTATTTTTTTAAATATCAGTAACACGTGACTATATCACCTATTTTCTAAGAGTAGTTTAGATGATACTCTGATACTAAGTTAATTTAAAACCTATGTAAATAAAATCTTTAAATTCTGATTAAAGTATTTCAGTTTTATCAAAATCATTTGAGTCGTTAATCTTTTAAACAGTTGGAATTTTAATTGTTTTATTTATAAAATTTTAAAAAACGAATAACCATATTGAACAGTAAAAAACATGTCGAAAAAAATTGTTTATTTGTTTATAAATTAAATTTATGTAAATTTATACATTTGTTATTATTTTACTATATCCAAAACTGCTTAATTGAGAGGTACTTGCACAGTGGGTATACTATTTTCATCAGTAGACTTGATAAATAGTCATTAGAAATATACATACGAATTTAGTGTTACTGAGTCTATAATGAATACATGATTTATCGACTATAAAATATTTCGCCTCATGACACGCAATCCACTAACTTAAACTTACATTGTACTAGAATACGCGAAAAATACATCTTAGTTTTAACTTATATTGAAAATCTGGAACACTCGTGAACACAATAATGTAAAAGAAAGTTTTGTGGTAGTTTTCACCTCGGTTTTCACCTCAAAACTACAGAAAAAATGTAGCAAACATTTGACCATTAAAATTCGGTATATTTTACGGTAATAATGACCGTTTGTACAGTAAGTAACCACGAAAAATTTGGCAAAAATTTTTTTGCATCGCAATTCTCTTTTATGTACTACATACATCCATAAAAACCACAACAGTTCAAAATCCGACGCATAAATCGAAACCTACGCGTTTCATCGCCACTTAAAAAAAAAAAAAAAAAAAAAAAAATCGCATCTCCTATCAAATGGCACTCGACTCCCGACACAATCGTGAGCAATTCACTGGGTGAAGTTTACTTTTAATCCGCCTCGACTCAGCCTTTCGAAACTCCCCCGCAAAGATCAACAACACCCTTACTCCTTCCGTACATGTACACCAAAACTCGAGCAATGCGCAATTAATTAACCCGAATAATCTCCCAGTGAACGCGAAGGATTAATTCAGAGCTCTTTCTTTAATGCAGACTTCCGCGCTCGCGAATCAGCCGGCGAAGTGGGGCATAAATTCATCCCGCGAAAATCCAGAAAAAAAAAAAAAATGAAAAAAATGAAAAAACTGTAATCGAGGAAAGGGACACACGTATACATGTGTGATACCATGCAGTCTATACCCTACATAAAAGTATCGCGCGCGTTCCTGAAAAAAAAAAAAAAAAAAAAGCGGGCCAGAAATAGAGAGAAGTAGCGCGCACGAGTGACTGGGTCTCAACCCCCTTCTTCTTTTATTCTCTCATGTCGTTACACATAAAAGCCCGGCGCTCTCGTAACTCTGGAAAGTTCACACATGTATATATGTATACAGGTGCATTTAACCGCATGACTATACAACTACTAATGTATACATCACGTGTATATAGGGCTGTTGGGTATAGATACATTATATGATGTACACAACCCGCGACGACGAGGTTCAAAGAACTCATCAAACATGGATCAGTGACACGTTCTCCTGGTCTCCTTTAAATATTCCATTGCGAGCAGCTGCGTCATACATGTACGTGCCTACTCTCTCATTGGCCTTTTAATAAAGCATGGTGCCTTTAATTGCACTATGGCTGCAAAGGGACAGCTAAAACTATATTGTGGGCTTTTCGCCTTGTACGTATGGATGTAACGTATCGACGAGGGGAGAACGGGTCGATTTTGCGAGTCAGAGAACGAGCCAATCATGGACCAAGAAGCAAAAAGAGAGTGAGAGAGAAGACGATGAAAAAAGCAGTGTGGCGACAACGATGTTAAGCTGTACAGCTTGGGCTGGTGAGTGTGTGCATATGTACACACAAAGTGCCTGTAAAGAAAGAGGTGGAAGATGAATTTTCACGCGTGATCGAAGTCATACAGAACGCGTGTTCGTGACGGGCGATCCGTGAAAAAAGCTTTCACCGAGTGGTCCCGGAATGCGGGGAATTTCCTTTTTTTCCGGCGAAGGGAATTTCGTTCTGCTCGGAAAGTATATATCGCGAATTTTGAGCTTTTCGCGCATAGTTTGGGAAATGATGAAAGTTTTATGGAAAATGAAATCCCCTTCGATAATGAAGCCCTACTTCGGGCGAATGCGGGAACAGAGTGCTTGGAGCGGGTTTTAATCCGGGAGGTCCTGGTGCAGCGTTGGGAAAAAAGGATTTCCGGATCAAAAGTTCCGGAGAGTGGCGAGCTGCTCGATTTAACGCGCGAGCTTTTGCTGGGTTGCGAACTTTAATCGGCGCCTGTAAATTTTGGATAATGTCTCTCTCGTGTTGGACCGCAGCCACACTTCTGTGGTCTTGTAATTTTTAAAACCTTTTTTTTTTTTTTTTTTTTTTTTTCATAGTCCCATTGAGGTCTGCAAAAGAAGTGCGTAGCGCGTGGGCTTTAAAAATAATGTCCGTTTCAATGTTGGACCGTTTGATTTGGGATTTTTGTGTGCATTTTACTGTGAGTACGGGTGTGCGCTTGGAGACAAAAATCACGCGGTTATGTGCAGGTATGTGAGAAATTCCAGGAGAAATTTCCAGCTTGGAGTTCCAATGCTGTTGGAATACATTTTCTTTTTTACGTAGCTTCGTACACATTTCTCAATTTTTTTTTT
>NW_019379549.1:223399-236469 GCF_000648655.2 Copidosoma floridanum
TTTTTTTTTTTTTTTTTTTTTTTTTTTTTTTTTTTTTTTTTTTTTTTTTTTAGGAAAAGTAAAAAAAAAAAAAAACGCATTCCCAGCCCTCGCTGCGTGTGCTCTTTTATTTTTCGCCCCCCTTCCGCCCTCGTTTCCGGATTAATGAGACGGCGGTCGGTTCACACGAGTGTATGGTGTACATATACATATACGCGTGTTGTGCACGCCCGTGTGCGCTCGACAGTGCCGCGAAAGGGAGTCAAATACCAATTAAGACTGGCAAAAGAGGGAAAAAAAAAAAAAGAATTCTCTCGCCAATCGGTCGGGTCTAATTGGCGCACGGAATATAATTTCCCGAGTCACCCCTTTCACCTCTGCGTTCCAAAATAAAACTCCCAGAGCTTTTTCTCCCGAAAGCTGTAAAAAAACACCTGTGCGCGATGCATCAGCATCGGCGATCTTACTCTTGGGGAAAAAAAAAAAAAAAAAAAAACAAGCAAGGACCAGCTCGTAAAATCGATAGCCAACAATGAAAAGTAGCTTTCGTTTGCCCCGATGGAAGAAAAGCTTCGTGTCGAGGAGTGCCTCGCAAACGTAATTAAAAGGCAATCGGGAAGAGCTTCCGGCAGGAAATACGTATACAATTGGGCCCCGATGTATCCCTCGCCTCTGGCGATCGCGCGGGAGGAAATAACGCGAATGTACCTCACGCGTGAAGCAAACAGAAGAAACTTTATATAGGAATCTCGGTGTTTTACCTTGAGGTTTTGCTCGAGCCTCTCCTCGACGGGAGTGCACATCTTGACGGGCTCGACCCTCATGGTTGGCCTGGCGAGGCTGCCCGCGCCGCCAGCTCGAGCCGGCTGCGATGGTGAGCGCTGCCTCTGGCTCTCCTGCATCCGCGGATCAGCCGCGCACGGTAACAACAACAATTATCTACCGGACGAGGGCTCGACTTGGCCCGAGGCGTTCGCACCAACGGGAGTGGAATAAGGCCCGGTAAGCCAGCCGCTGCACATAATATCGACACCCCGTCCGGAGCGAGTGTCGCTAACATGCACGGGCTCTCGCCGGGCCGGCAGCACCGACGGACTTGGAATGAGCTCAGCCGCCCTGCATATGCCGATGCTTCTCCTCGCCGGCGTTGGCAGCGGTGGTAGACATGCCACGGTTACGTCCGTGTGTGAGCGTGTCTCTCCCGATGTGCGCGTGGCGGCTAGCTAGCCAGGCAGCGGGTCACGGGCAGGCGTCCTGCGCCTCCTCCTCCTCCTCCTCCTCCTCTTCGTACAGTGTGGCAAGTATATTGTGTTGTATATTTTATACAAGTACACCTATGCACACGCGCGAGCTGGGATGCTGCGAGAGGTGCGTGCCGCCACTCCAACTGAGCTCGAGAATAATGTATCCTCCTACTCCTCCTCCTCTCTCGTTTGATTTTCTTTTTCTTTTTTTTTTTCCTCTCTTATCGTGCCAGCTTGCACTTTGCCCCGGTGTGTTTGGAAAGCATACTGCCGCTCGGGGAGAGCCGTGAGGGCACGGCTGGCGCTCTCTTCTCTTCCTGCCTTCCGCTTCTGTGAGTTTGTCCTGCTTCCACCCGCGCTAGGACGTCTCCCCCACTTCACGCGACGACGCTCGCTCGCGCACCACACGACTGGTTCTACGAAAAAAGAAAGCGTGGCTTTCCATTACAAGTTTGTCTGAATAACAAAAAAAAAAAAAAAAAAGATTATCCGAAAAAAATTCACTTTGTCCGTACCACGTGTCGAGGGGTTGTCGAGGAAAAGCTCATCCACCTTTTTTTTTGGTACTCGCAAAGTTACATGTAGAATGGCGTAACTTGTAGCTTACGGTGTTCGTCAAACTCTTTCGTTCGGCACCTATACGTCGAGGGGGTTGTTAAGAGTATAACGTAATTCACAATTTTTTGGGGTTGTTAAACGTGATCCACCATTTTTTCATGGTCACGAGAGTGTATTTAAAATAAGGGTCAGGGGGTTGTTATGAACGAGATAATCCGTCATTTTGATTGGTCGTAGTATTGTATTTCAAACGAAGGGTTGTGAAGAGTAAATTAATCTGTCGTCCCGTGGTGACAAAAAGATTATCTTATTCTACTCGTCGAATATTTATTGGATTATCTGTCTTTTGGCGGCAAGAAAAGGAACGTCCTATTCGAACATCGAATTTCGTAAACTTATATTGTCATCGAAAGTAAATAAATCTGCGTGTAAAGTATCAGCACGATAGTCAGCTTAAGGGTTCGAAAAATTGATGGTCAGATTCATTCCTGACATATATAGATGACGGGAAATCTAGTAAAAATATGAAGGTTTTTTAAATAGTTTCCAGTCTGAAAATCTGGTGGATAAGTTTTTTTTTTTTATGTTATTTTATAATACGGAAAGAAATTTTTCAATAGTTTGGAAGAGCCGACATTATCCGTTTAGTTTAGCTTTAATTTTAAAGAATCATCGGATGAGAAATTTATGAGGATACAAGATCTCAAACAACAAGATTAGTCGAATGGAAAGATATCAAGAAATATTCACATAATAACTAGTTAATTTCTATCCCATTTTGTGGAGTTGGTTGGTGCATTTAGTACATTCAAAAACCTGTTCAACTGATTAATATTCACGTTTAAAATTTCATTTCGAAAATTTATCGTAAAAACTTCAATACTTTCCTCTTGCTCTCAATAGCTGAAAACGTGTTTCACAGTATACGACCATAATCAAATTTCCCTGAAAACTACAATAATTTTTGCCAAAAAAAAAAAAAAAAAAATTTTCTGCAGAATCGCTCGTGTATATGAGCGTACAACTCCGGAACTGGAGTCTATACAATATGTCCATACTGTGCGCTCAAGTCGATACTGGGTGGGAGAAACGATATACATACACCAACAGTTTTGAGCTTTGCAAGCTGGATAAACACGTTATCGGGTATACACAAGCGAGGATGTTTATACATCGTAAGTTTGGATTATCTCGCGCGGCTTGAAAGCACTTATGTAATACAATTTTTCACGTATACTTTACGAGTAACCTTATACCTCACCTTCAACTTGGTCAAGTACAATTTTGTAGCCTTGCGTCCTTAACTTCCGCAAAATTGCCTCGCTATAATTCCATGGACGAGTGTAAAATACGAAATACCCATATTTGCACACGACGAACGTATCGATCCTCTCGGCGGATTATTCGGGCTGTCAAAATATCCAGGTGTAAGAAAAAAAAAAAAAAAAAAAAAAAAAAAAAAAAAAAAAAAAAAAAAGAATCAACCAAAAGCTCCCAACTTACGTACAAGCAAAGCAAGGGCTGCTCCGAGCCACGAGACCTCATAACACCGGCTTACACGTACGTATACGTATATACATACCTCCACCCACCGATCGTCTGAGCTCAAGGGTAAATACCAAGAACCCCGGCGTACCCTTTCGCCAAACAAACAAAATAAAATACAACCCTCCCACACCCCCTGCTTGCATCACTCTCCGTGTGTGTGTGTATATGTATGCTTCCCTCCTCCCATCAAACGGCCAGTATATATGCCTACCCTTTACGGGCGAGCGGTTGCTTATTTTATACCACCGCCGCGCCACAACGGGAGCTTTTAGGGTGCATCTATGGACACGTACACGTATAGCTGGGCTGCTTCGTCCTTTGGGCCCCGCCACTTGAAGGGCTACACGCGCGTGTATAAGATACACATGCACGTTTAATCTGATCAAGGGTGCGTTTAGCGAGACGTGTCGGTGTACCTGTATGTCGTTCTCGATTGTTCCTTCTCCCCTATACCTGCTGTTGTTTTGAACGCGGTCTCGAAAAAGAAAAGCCCCTCGCGTGCTTTATTACGCTTATACCGGGGGAGCCCCGCTCATTGGAGCACGTGATACACGTATACGGGTATATACTACATGTGTAGATAGGGCAGCATCGGCGTCTCGAGTTTCCTCTCTCTGCATCGGCTGTACAATGGATGTACCATACGCACCACGGAAGCTCGATTACGCGCCCCCGAGCCCCTATTGTTTTTACCTACTCCGTGTATGCCGTGTGGCTCTCTTTTCTTTTTCTACATTGTCGTCATGGTATGAACAGCGAAACCACGAGGAGTGGAAGAAAAAAAATTTAAAAAAATAAAGAGAAGGAAAAAAAAGGGCAGTCTCGTGTATAGTACATGATGCGGGATGGCACGCGCGAATCTTAAAGCTACGCGAGCTTCGAAAATAGCTGTATGTGAAGACCGGATGGTAGACTTGGGAAAAAAAAAAAATTTGTTTTTCTACCTCTGGCGTTTCTCAACGTCTATTGCGTTCTCGATAGGAAAAGAAGTGTGTTTTGCATGGACAACTATAGGATAATAGAAAATCAGAAAATCACAAAGGATCCGCGGGTCTGGCGATCGCCTTGAATGAGATGGACACTGTACTGTTTTTCTCTCTTTGACGCCCATCTATGTCGAAATCTGTGAAAAAAAAAAAAAAAACGTGGGACAGAGGCAATTTTGGTATTACAGTAGTAGTCGTCACTAGTTCGCAAATTATAGGCTATACGATATCACGCAACAATCAATATGTAATATTTATACAAGTGTGTACGTTGTTTTCGCAAGAGCCGTCGATGTGTAGTTATTATATAATATAGTAATCACTTCTAAGTAGTCATCGTACGTCACGTAATGAGCTATGGAGTGTCGCAACTGTATAAACTGTGATAAAAGTAGAAAATTTATATTTTTGGAGATCGATTAATTAATAAAAGATAGAATGTAAACTTGCCGCTAATAGCACAGAGAACGTCAACTTTTTATTTTGTATTTATGAAATTAGTTGCGGCTGGTTTATAATCGATTACATGGCTCTACAGTTAAAATTATTTGGATCAGCGCCATCTAGCGTTAAGGATTTTTGAACTAAAAAGTGGCCCTAAACTTTTGACACACAGCATTAGCGCTTAGAGCCATTTGGCCTATTACAAACCAGCCGCAACTCATCTGGTAGCTATAAAACAAAAAAATAACGATACATGTGTTTTGGACGGCAGATTAACTGTTTATCTAGTACTCGAAAATTTATCTTCAAAAGTATAAATACATAGGAGGTCAATTTTTAGGTAGAAAATAAATTGTGAACTTGCGTGTGAAATAACGATACATGTGTTTTGGGCGGCAAGTTCACAATTTATTTTCTACCTAAAAATTGNATTTTTTTGTAAACTTAAAATGGCAGTTTCAAATCATTGAATTCATAATTATTCTTTAATTCATACATAACAATGTCACTTTAACTACAAACAATAAGAAATTGACCATTAAATTTTTAAAATATATACATACAAAGAATGTTAAAATAGAATTTAACGATATTCCTTTACTAATGTCGACTGATCAATCAGGAAAAAATCATCCTGAATAACAATTGAAGTTTATTTACAATAAAAATTAATTGAATTACCTAACATGTCGTCATACAACCTTTTAATTAATTAAGAGACTCTAATCACACATTCCTTTACAAATTAAGAAAGTTGATAACTATTCAAAAAACAATGCTTTGAGTGAATCGTAGGAAGCATTAATGACTCCCCAACTAATAAACGATCTTATGAAATTTAAGTGCACCCCCTTGTAAAAACTTGTAATGCTTCTATTCCTCAGCAAGTAAACTTCCCTAACACATTTTGTAAACTTTTCAAAATCACCTCCTATTTTCGACTGCATGTGAACCTTAATAACGTTAACGGGATAAAAAAATGTACTTGTAACACCACCAATAAGCGCACCACTAATAAAATTACTCATTGTGGAGTTTTCGGGCCCACGAATCTTGATTGACTGCTCTCGGAGGGTGAAAAACATAAGATTAGATAATCCATTTCTGTATATAATAGGTACTAAGCCTCTATAACATTCGGAAAGGCCATATTCTCGTAAAAGAA
The DNA here is from genome assembly GCF_000648655.2 of Copidosoma floridanum. The sequence goes on from NW_019379549.1 coordinate 229,324, forward strand.
CACTAAATGCGTGTGGTGTGTTTTTGAACTTGTGATGATGTCCTCTGTCTTGCAGTAGGGTTTGAACCCTCTCTAAGGGCATCAAAACTGCTTCACACGTACCCGCAAAATTGGCCGCAAATACTTTTGAAAAGATTTCATGCTTTGTCAATATGTACAGCCTCTGTTTGCAGCCCTCATACAAGCTAAACATTAAACTAACAGAAATAGTTTTTTGACATAAAGGAGGTAGTATTCCACGATACAATGTTTTGATTCCTTCATGTGAAAGCTGTTGGATAGCAGTCATAACAGGTACTCCTTCTAGCATCTGCAATACATCAACGTAATGTCAACATTAAATAAAGTATACATATCATTTAATCATGGTTTATAATATTGATTTTACCTGACGAAATATTATTTTATTCACTGGGTAAGTAACAGTAACATTAATCACAGCAGCTCCCCAGCCACAAAAAAACTCCTTTGCATCATTTGCATTTAATTTTATTAACGTTCTCACACTGACACCGTTGTGTTGATTCATTTTATTAAAATTTTCTTCAGCTTTTGTAGCTGCACCGACCGTTGGACTAATAAAACTTTCTTCGTATATCTTCCAATTCATTTTAAAATAAATTTTTGGCTATAAGTAACAATTGCATTTCATCTGAAACAACCAACAAGATATTTTTTACATTTACAACTTTTCAATTCACTTTAAATTATATCTTATGATTTTTAATTTTAATCATATAAATGTACAAATTATTATTTTTTTCAATTAAATTAATATCAACACACACTAGCTTGTCAATAAACTAAACGATACTTCAAGACTTCTGTCATAGTTTAAATTTTAGACCAAGGACAATTGGTCAACTACATAAATGTTAAAAAAATGAATTAGCAATTATAATCACGAGCACATTTACTTGACAGCTTGTGTATATGTACATCGTCAAAGAATATCTATATTGCTAATGAATTTAACTGACCATCAGAATAATACAAAATCGTCGTTCCTCTATTCGTAAGAGACGCTACAACACACCACCACGCCAAATTTAAAAAAAAACTGTGCAGCCTTCATTTTAAGTACCCAACGCCTTCTCGTTTTTGCACAGTCCAAACTTTTCCCACCCACATTTTTACACACGAGTGGACGTCGACTAAAAGTGAGGCAAGCCCACCAAGTGCAATACACGTATTTATCGATAACAAATCCACTAAACAGCAAAATTACATAAGTTTACATGAGCATCTCTTACCTTGAAAGCAGCTTTATAATCTGTCAGATTTTAGAGCCCACACGGGCTCCACGTATAGATAAGCGCACTAGGCCCATCATAACCTTACTCCGACGTTCGTCCTCACGAATTGCGTGCTCTTTCTGACTCTGTGTACATGTGTAATACTTAAATGTAATGCAATGGATTATTCGTTCAACTTGTCAACCCATAGGTATATTGAAAGCTCCTTCTCGCTCTTTCGAAAATGGAACATTTTTGTTGCAGCTGATGTACACTAGCACTGGCTTCAACATATGCAGTGTAGCCAGTGTAGCGTACTTAGTGAGCAGTGAAGCCTGGTGAAGCCAGTGAACAACATGTATACGATTTTGACACCAAGAGTGGCGCTGCATGACACGCACCTCACCTGGCCAATATGTAAGCTTCTTGCTTAAGCTATTATTATGTAAGTACATCATTATATTGGATATTACATTATTACTACTTTGGGTCAATGATGTAATATATAAAAACATAAAATGTTTGTCTTAATGTTAATATCTTTGGTAATGAAAATTTTATAGTTTTACAAAACAATCTCACCATATTTTATTCCAATTTAAGGCCGATAATGGCACTCCGAGCGCTGCAGTGCTCCAAAACACTTCTCCAATAAACATCCTGCTGCAAGAGTTTCGGATGACCAACGATTATGAGCAAAGCTCTGGCTCGCGTTATTGCTACATTTAATCGCTGAGGCGCTGCAACGAAACCAAGCGAGTGTCGTATGTCATTCTTGACCTTATCTTCAGAAGTTCTGACCGTTGACAGCAGAATTACTTTTCTCTCCTGTCCTTGAAACTCCTCAACACTTCCAACCTTTGGGAGATCAATGTCCAAGTTGGCCAACAGATTTCTTATGGTGAAAACCTACGTGTCATTTGAATCATTAGAGGAATATTAATTCACAAAATTTTAAATAAAAGCTTGAAAATACAAGTTTTTTATACTTGTTTGGCATATGGCGTAATGATACCGATATCATCCGATTTTAATCCAAACCTCAAGAGTTTTACAAGGTAAGTGTAAATTTGGGTAGCTTCTTCTGGGTTGTACCAACTTGGGCTGTCAGGATCTCGCATGTTGGTACCGTTCACGCAATGGAAAGTAACTGGCGATGGAGCTCCAAGCCTCTTTGGTAACATGTCAGCGAATTTCTCCAATAACTGAGCTTCTTTACTGTACTCGGGATCAACCTGTAAATTACATCACGTGTCATTTAACTGATGATTGAAAGCAGAGAATAAAGTACTATGAGCGTTGTTTTTAAGCTTTTATGCGTACCTGTGGTATCAATTCAGCATCGTAAAACAATTTATTTGGCAAATCAAGCAAATCCGGCAAGCTTCTGTAATTCATTAGCAATTTGGTTATCAACCGTGGATCATACCCGGTCTCAAAGCCTTCAAGATCCTTTTGATAAGGAAATTGTTGCAGTAACCTTACGAGAAAACTGTCATTGAGACCAAAGTAACCGGCCAATCGGCTTTGAGTGATTGGACCAAGCTGCTTGGGATCTCCAGCTAGAATTACTTGGGTTACGTCCTTGTGTGCTAAGGTCAAGGGGATCATAATTTCGGGCTCACTGGCTTGGCCAGCCTCGTCAACAAACAAATGAGTAAAGTGGCCAGGTTTGCAGCCCATATTGTATAATATTCCAAGAGCTGAACATGTTCCAATGATTATCCGATGACGGCAGAGAGTTTTCAACGTCACTTGAGTTTGACAACCACGAGGATCTGCTCGGTTGATGTCGGTGCGTGTTCCCTCTTCAGCGATGTCAGCAGTAACGCAGAAGGGAAGCAAAAGCTCGGGTATCATGTCGCTGTCCAAGTAGTGATAGGCCACTAGACGTACCTATGATATATTAATTCACTTTTTAAATCTACTTGTAAAATAATAATCTTATTTTAGCGCATATGAATATACACTTACCAAATCACCAGGCTGAAGTACTCTGGCGTCTAACAATCTTTCTGTAATAAGATTAGCCGAGCTATTTGACGGCGTAGCTATGAGAATTCGACTCTCTGTAATAGTGTAGTAAATCTGTAAAATGGCCTCTACTACTGTTATGGTTTTTCCAGTTCCTGGTGGACCAAAAATGACATAGGGCAACGGGCGCGCAAGGCCCCTCAGAATATTTTTCACCGCTTCTTTCTGGTAGGGGTTGAGCTTTTTGTTAAACCACTTGAGTTCTCTCTTGTAAAGGATTGACTCTATGAGCTTTATACGATCTTCCGAGTTAAACAAATTCGGTAGTTCTAGTTCTTTGGCTTCTCCGTCACTCACGTCCACGAAGTTGTACTGGGGTTCCTTCTGCTCTACTTTTTGTGGAAAAAGAAAATCGGGGCCAAGATTCTTAATCACGGTGCCAATGGCCGCATGACATCGTTGGAGAACTGTGGTCGAAGCTCTGAAGCCCACTGTGCATTCCTCGCCATCATAGATCTCGTGAAAAACGGCGTTAAACTTTAAATACACGTCCGAACATTTTATTTTATGGATAAAACCTTCGTAGCACTTGGACTCTAAGCAAAAAAATTTTTATTTGTTATAAAAAAAGTTACGTTTCTTATACTTCAATCAATTTTTCTATGTTAAATCATGAGAATTAAAAGTATGGAATTTATGGTTGCATCAATGATAAAACTGTAATAAATACCCGTTTCCCATTTGTAATGTATAATAACGCGATCTCCAATAATTAGCGAAGGACGTTTTTCAGCAAGACCAGGAACGTTGAGGGTCATATATTCTCCATTTCTATGCAACACAGCACTTTCCATACTAAATCGCTTCATATCAAGGACCATTGCAATTTCTTCCAAGTACAGCAAATAGTTGAACCGTTGCTTGTAGTTGTTAAAACTCAGTGGCCGATTAAGGCAAGGTATTTTTTCTTGTAAAGCCAATTCTGATTCCACCTGGGTTTTAGTATTCTGAATCATACTATCGATAGTTGACCACAGAACAGGAGGTATTTTCCAAGTAACAGGACGCACAGGAATAAATTTAGCAGGCTTGTATGGCTTTACACCTCTTATGTATCTGCCATCTTCATACACCTGTGGTATTACTGATTGCCGTCCACCCATTTGAGAATTAAACAAGTTGGCACTTGGGGGAACATTGAAAGTTTTCTTACTTTTGACATTTATTTCACAGATGCGTCCGATTTTGAAATTTCTAAATTTAAATATTATTAACTCTTTGGATACTCCAACTTTCATACCTTTGCATCTAATGACATATGTAACTTCTCTTTCTGGATTTAATATTACCTTTTCGTCACGTTCCGGTGTAATAAGAATCAACTGCGAGTCTGACCTTCGCGACAAAAAAGCACATTTCATTATCACTTGCTTGCAAACACCGTTATTCTTGACATTTACTTCGAACGACGTTGTTGTTCCAATATCTAAATTTATAACTATATCTTTGGTGATCTCAATGTCTTCTTTATCTTCCATTAGATCTTTCATTTGGTTGTAAGGAAGTTGGGGTTCCTTTTTAATTGCTGATGTATCATACTTGTTGGTCACCTGTTAATGCCATAAATGACTAAATTGAATGCATTGCTGTACAACAAAATAGTTTGAGAGAAATAATTTTTTTTCAAATTACTCACATCTTCAATTGGAACTACAGAGAGTGCCCTCCAACGCGTCTGCAGTCCTTCCTGATCGCTTTCGATACTTTCCACAATTACCTTATCCCCTATACAGGGCAGATAACCATTTCGACAAACAAATTTGTTAAAAACAATGCTTCTATCAACAACGCCGTACTGTAGCTCTTCGTTGAAATCTGTGATCCTCCCCATCTTGTTGTACCTTCTAAGAGGCTTGACCGTCTTTATCTCCACTATCTCGCCCTTGAAATTCATCACATCTCCGTCGATCTTGAATAAACAATCGAGCTGAAGCCAGTCGCCAACGACGGGTACAAACTCCGCAGCAACGTTGTCCAGATTAACGAGCGTACCGTCTTCCAGATACATCTTTCTGCCTTTTTTCTGGTTCACTCTGCCGACATGTACACGCATGCAGAGCTGCCTGCCCATCTGTGCACTAACCAGCTTTCTGGGCACCCTGGGCTCGGGCCTAGGAGCCGGCGCGCCTACGTCGGCTTCGTCCTCATCTCTCGGGGGATAACTGGTCAGCGGCTCACCATCGTCGTCCTTGTCATCCGTCAAGTCGCGCTCGGTCTCGCCATCCTGGACGCCGAGCTCTTTTTCCCAATCGGGTCCGCTTTTACTGATGATCTTGCGCACTTTCAGATCCTCGCCCTTGCTCGCCCGATACGCCATATATTTGACCCGGTCGCCCTTCCTAAGGTCAGCTGGTACGACATGCTGCATCTCGCACATCAGCCGGTTCTCAATGAGCACGTAGCTGTTGTGCACGAGGCTGACCGTGCCGTAGGCATAGATGCAGCCTTCGTCGTCCTCCTCGACGAGGTCCACCTGCGCCCCTGTCTCCTGTGGTACGCCATCCGGAGTAATCGAGTCGAGAGGCTTGCCATCTACAGCGGCCGGCGACGGCGATGATTTATCGGCCTCGACGGCATGACCTCCGGACTGGGTATCGTTGGGGAGGTCGTCGTGACCACTGTATACGTGGTAAGCTTTTTTGGCTGCGTGGCCTAGGAAAGAAAACATGGCACACGGTGCCGGCGCGCCCGGAAGCCCGGTATTTTTTCTTACTAAATGGTTATGAGTACACAATAACAAGCGGAGGTTAGCCTTCGCTCCACAAAATAAGAGTCAGTGTAAGTATTTTAGCTCTTTTGTGAACTCTTGTCCCACGCACAAAGTATCTCCAAGAACATACGTAAACACAGAACTACGAGTGTTTTAACTACGTTCACACTTTTTTATGGCGATCGCGAACTAGAAAATTATATTATGTGAGTAAGTATTAGGTACATCTGTAGATTCATTGCAAGTGTTGCGTGACTGCGATCCGCGACTACGACTGCAGGGGTGGTATTCCGTAACTTTTTTTCACTGTGTGAGCTTATGGTGTAACATACTTAGGCTGATGTACAGCAAACTAGTTACGGAATACCACTTAAAATGTGTTTAGTTTAAATATTTACTTACTTATTTTGTCAGAAACGAAGACTTGTTTCGACTCGATTGCTTCACATTTTTTTCCGATGCTTGTAAAGAAGAGTATTCGAGTATAAGTAGGTATATTTTACTCTCTGCTCGCGTTTCGCGCTTGGCTTGGCTTGAACTCAGGACTCTCAGTACTCAAGTACTTACATCTCCCATTGGAATTTTATAGATGCACTGATGAAATTAATCTGTTTAATCTTTATAGATAATTAATATCCCTATAGGACTATACTTGCATACAATAAAAGCGAGGTCTACAACATCAAGTCAATTAAAAATAGTAAACATTTACAACAGGAATAGTTTTCAGTACTTAATTGATGGTTGATTTTTTTTTTCAGGTACAAATTGGTTTTTGCCAAATGTGTATTTATTTGTTTGTACATAGGATATCCTAATATTTGAACGTTGTGAAGGCACTGATAAATGAATTGTTCAATTAATATTTTGAGTCTAAGTAAAATCATCCTACATGAAAACATTTCTTTTTGATGAAACGAAATGAACAGGTATTGCAAAACTTAAATATTTTGTAAATTCTTATCGCAAGTAAGTATATAGCCAAAATTTCGTTTTTTCCTACACATCAAATTTTCCTCTCCAGAATACAATACACCATTTAAAGTAAGTACACAGTAATAATATATCAATCAAACTTATGATTAAAATTTAATATAAATAAGTAAATAAATGGAGCCTATGGGTGAAACTTGAAGTTCCTCCAAGTTAAGATGTATTTATACTTTT
>NW_019379549.1:243890-274600 GCF_000648655.2 Copidosoma floridanum
TCTAAGGAATAGGTAATCACATTTTTAGTATAATATATACGTCGTATCTCAAAGCTGAAAAACTTTTTACCAAAAAAAAAAAAAATTTAAATTTCTTATAATTTGTTTTACATATAATTAAATCAAAAGAAAAATTTCTTTTAATTTGTATTTTAACTTGTTTATATGAGCTTTAAATTAGTGATACAATATGTCTTTGGTTAAAAGTTATTATCCTAAATATAAGGACGATTACTTTTGTACATATACAGCAGATCAAGAGTTTAAATAACAAGTTGTTTTTTTACTCCCCATTTTGCACTAAATCTTTTGATGGATTGAATTAGAATTTGATAGTTTTCAATGTTCAACCTCCAAAGTTAACTCGTCAATAGTATTATTCATGCACTTGTATTTTAATTAGACATATAGTATGTATACAGATTGTATGTAAATTACTTTGCAGTACTGTTATAAAACTCTCACAGCAATGGTAAATAAAATATTCGTTTGCAGCTAAAAAATTGTGTTTGGTTTGGTATTATCAGACGCTTGTCTGTGCTTATCCAAAAATGTTTAAATCAAAACAGTCCAAAAAAAGTGTATCATTGTTTTTTGAAATAACCAATTACTGTAATTTATTAGATGATACTTTGCACAAAATACAACTATTTCAAATGATGCATGATAAAAAAAATTGAAAATTTTCCTTGGTACCATAACAACGATGTTAACGATCAACTTTTTGCACTAGCTCCTATATAAGTATAAGTAGGGAGACGTGGAACTTTAAAACGTCCTCATCAGTTGTAGTTTCTTTGAAAACGTGACCAAACGATATGATTTGCCAGTTTCACCAATCAGAACAGCCCGATCAGAAATTACTAATGTATTGCAATACACGTTTCTTCAGTACAGCACACGAGAGAGAGTGGGAGTCATTCTGTATAATCTGGATCGCTACGCCGAACACAACTAATACTCGGACTGCATATATTTATTATCCACATGTACGTGGTTGAAATAAAATATGAGATTGTCGCGTAGTGTTATCAGAGTGTTATACTTGTATACTTAGTGCTCGATAAAGCCGTGAAAGAAACTAACAGATGCACAGTTGCACACGCCGAGATCGCGAACACAAGTGCGTGGGTGTACATTTTAATGGTGTAAATATCTACAGATAAGTAGTTGGAAATTTTTACTCAAGATAAAATCAAACATACAAATACGTATTCGTATGGATGTGTGTATGTATATATAAAGAACGCGTGCAACTATACGTGCATACGTCAAAGCAAAGCAGCTGTTGTAATTATTTTGCTCTCACCGACAGAATCGAGTCTCCAAAGAATTGATAAAAGTAAGTAGCCGGTGAATTATTGTTCTTTTTTTTATTATTTTTTTTCTACATTCCAGCAGATTCTGACGTATACCCAGCGTGAGCACACTCGAATGTTATTGTTTATTGTATTTAAGAATATTACGTGATAAGAGCCGTGTTTAATTATTGTCTATTACTTCATTGCAGTATACATCCTACCGGCAGTGACAACAGATAACAAACATTATGAGACAGTTGAAGGGCAAAACGAAAGAGACGAGCAAGCAGAAGAAGGAGCGCAAAAAGGAGTTCCTCGAGATCAAGCAGCGTGTATTCACTTACGTGTTGCCGACCATTGCTGCGGTATTCGCCTTCATCGTGGCATATGTTTACCTCAAGACGCGTCCCAAGAACATTGAATATTGACTCCTGACCTCTTATGTTAAGATTTAAGAATGAGAAAGCTAAAGGTTTATTTATTGCATTTACTTTTTTGTTGTTCTAATCAGGATTCTCTACCATCTTTTTCAACACTAATGGGTTCTCACAATGGAGATGTCTGAATTTTTTTAGCACTTCGCCTTTTTTTTTTTTTTCAAGGCATTTTTTTGGAAGAATTTTTTGGGAAAGCATTGTTTGCTATTAAAATCATTCTTTGTAGCGACTAATTTATTCCCGTGGTCTTTCATATTTGCATTTCAATTGACAAGAGGATGATCCGTAATATCATCAAGTCTTCATCGGTGTAATTTCATACAATCAAAAAGAGATATGTACGAATATTTTTTTAGTCTGAATGATAATAAAACTAGAGCATGTCTAGCCGGCTAAAGTAACATACCCGAATCTCTTACTTAATATCAGGGAATTCGCCTCATGATGTTTAAGCAGGGGTTGAGCGTGCCCGAAGATACTTTATATAAGCTTTGTTTGTACTTGAGGCTGCAGCGTACACCACAAAATCGTATTTATATTACAACGACAAGACCAGATACAAGGCACACTTACAGATGTAACTCACTGACGTAAGTTATATAATATCTTTATGATAAAAAAATATATATATATCATATATCGTTGTAATAATAGTAGCTTTATCTTGTGTTTGAATTTTTGTACAAGCATAGAATGGTATTCATATGTTTGAAAGAATTTTAAATGTTTTTGCTTCTTTATCACGTAAAATGGTTGTGCCAACAAGTTTCAAGTACTAATTAATTCTTGTTACTTCTAAAATATTTACACAATGTTTTTTTCTCGATTGTATTTTATGAAAAAATTATTAAACTGCAGTTGTTACACAATCTTTTGTTGCAGTTTCTTAGAAAATCATGTTATAATTTTAAGCCAATAGTTTGATACACTTAGAGGAATGCCATGTTTTACCAGTTAATAAAGCAGTGGCATCGATTTTCAAGCCATCAAAATGATTTACATTGAACCACTTCACTATCTGCAGTATTAGAACAAATATTGCAAGTAAACACTTGCACACTTTTTTTATTCTTCATTATTCATTCTAAATAATTATAGCAGTCAGTTACGTACACTTTCAAGACTTGAATGTTAATAATTTTGGCTGAAAAAAATATCAGAAGGGTTTTGTTCGTCGATGCCTTGCACAATTTTCTTCTAAGGAATAGGATTAATTTATATGGCAAGGGTGGGGTTTGGGTGGTTCATAATGGAGACACGGATTGTAGACACAAGTACAGGTTTCCAAATTTCAACGTTGCGTACGTGATACTTGAAGTTTTTCCAAATTGTGTAAGCGAAAACGGGGCTGAGTCCTCGATCCCAGGTGAGAGATCTGCGAACGCGATTTTGATGATGGCGTGTTCTATTGGGGCCGGCTAGATGCGCTTTAAAACTATGTGACTTAGTTGCCCAATTACAATACATAATGAAGTAATGAAAGGGTAAAATCTAGAATAAATATTAATAAATGTAAAAATACAGATGGGTCCAAAAATGTAAGAATATGTTCGAATTACTTCGAAAAATTCGATATTTCGATAGCAAAGAATATTTGTTGAAATTTTTTTTTCTCTTGATGAAAACAATGACAAATTAAATACATGTACAGTGTAATATCATTGTAACATGCTCAATATCATTGATGCCTAAAGAAATCAATGCTATTAAATTTTAATCGAAAGATGAGTATTTACGATATTGTTAATTGGTAGTTCATTTTATATACATAAACTTTAAGATAGATTATATAAGGAAATATTTTTTTAATTGTTGTATTAACATGTATCCTCAAAAAAACTATTAAAAAATATAAAATTTTTAATCTACATACCTGCGCCTTATGAATATTTCCTCAAACCTTAAACAAAACAATTATACTATACTATATATTTCAGTCAATAGTGTTTCATAATAGTTCAATTTCAGTTTCATAAAATTAGTTTGTATGAAGAATCGACCGTGAAAAAATAAAATAAAATCAAGTTAAGATGTTTGACAGCTACCCACAGTGGTTCAGCGGAAAGGCGTTTGCTTTTCAAAAAAACGACATTTTACCGTACAAGGGCAATTGTTTTTTATTCATAGTAATCATTACTAAATTGTACATAAAATCTAGTTATAAATAAATAGAGATCCCATCAAGTATAAAATAAAGTTTTTATTCTTAAATATTTCATACAAGCTATATGTGGATAGATGATGCCATCTCACTTTTTAGGCCTTATTTCTCACTTCAAGTTATAATAAAGATTCAAAGTTTTTTAATTTTGATCTATTCATTTGAGTACATTTAATAGCTATATATATTAGTTATCTCGCCATTGAGTGACAACAATTATTTTTGAAATCACATAGTAGATCAATTCATAATAAGCTATGACTTTTTTACATAATGGGATCAATTTGAAATATTATTATGGTTGAAAATTTTGTCTCTAAAGTTGTGTGTCACACAAGCAGGTCATTATTTTTGCTTCTCAGTGTCGTTAAAATTTTTCCAGTCTTTTGATGCTTCAAGTTGAATCTGGACAAGTAATCAACTTGAGCAACTGTCAATGCTATATATAGTCTTTATCCTGTATAAGAAAATTGCCAATAGCCTCTCTGTAAGTATTTGCATCTTAAAATGATTTTTTTTATCTGTGTCTTACCTGCCTCCATACTTTCATGAAGTCTTCAGAGTTTTTAATGTAAAATTTTGTTTTGAAACCATCTTCAAAAAAAACTTATTCGATTCATCAAGAGTTTTTATTTGAAAAGTTGTGATTGATCTTGTCTTGATTTTCATTACCTTATTTGAGTAACTATTAAATATGTCACCTACCAATAAAACTCAGTTAATCATCAGATTATTTTTGCACCCTGTGTGCATTAGCAAACATCCAAATTATGTTCATTAATGATTGCAAAGTCAAGTCTCTACCCAAGTAGCATATTTTTATTAATACAGGCTTTTCTTTGTTTGTAAAACATTTGTTGACCAGTCTGGTTCAACATACAGTGGTATTTAATGGATTTGGTTTTTCTCATATATCAGATGTAAACATATTTCACCCATTTTAAGAGAGCCAGTACAATAACAAGTTTTTCACCTAGTTTTTTAAGTTCTCTGTTTAATTTAGTAGATTCCGTAGGTGTTATTTTTGCAGCAGTTTTTGTCAGCTAAGTTTTTTAAAACTTCGTATACCTGAAATTTGGAAACCTTTGTTCCTAATGAGCGCCAGAGTAGCCTGTTTGATTGAAGCCTACTATTGTAGTTATTTTTTTAACAGCTCTAAGTACCTGAAAATTTTTTGATTTCACCATAAGTACTTTTATGTAAGCAGGACACCTAAACACCTGATAATGTTCAGCTGGAGTTTTAATTTTTTTAGTCAAAACTTTTTAAATTGTGAAGTTTTGTTGCACTCATTTTTATAGAACTAAGTTAAAATTGATGTCCTCAATTTTTTCATGAAGTTGAAACCTTACTATCTTTCCATAACTTTTGAAATAGTTGCTACTAGTTATTGATGGTTCTCATAAAAAGCTAGGCTCTTTTTACACGTTATTAAATATGTTAGAAAATACATTTCTGTATGATTTTTTTTTATTTACAAGATACTTTTTTAAACAATAGTAGGACTGCAATAACTTCAATGCATGACATTCAATGAAATAAAAATATTGATTAACAATACAATGAATTCAGTTTCTCAATGTGAGGTTAGTTTTCATGAATTTGCTGTTGTATAACTAGTTAGCATTCTAACTTAATTTCACTGATTTCAGATGGTGTAAGGTAAACTCTCAACCTACACAACATAATGTACATTTTTTGGCAACTGATGTCTTTTGTTTTAATCGTGGAAGTAAGTACAGTGGTATGGTATCGGGTATGAAATCTAGTGATGCCCAGTATTTATCGATATTTTGACGCTCGGTCGATGATGTTTTTTATTGTTATTTTTGGTGGTGATATATCGCCATATCAATAAATGGAAGCGATATCGAAATCCGATGAGGAAAAACTCACAACACTGAAATGCCTATACACAAACATAATTATTATGCGCGAAATTTAAAAAGCTATTTGGTGATTAGCTGGTTGCCTAATATATGACGTATTGGTGATATTCAAACTTCGCACGTAAGAATCAATGTTTGGCGAGTGCACTTATTTAATAATAATAGTTAGTGTATTGCGAGCTGTTTGTAGTTTTAATTAGTAAAGTTTGTGTTAGTATAGTATGTTACTGTAGTTCTTTCAATAATTCAAGAGAGCTTCGGACATGAGGTTAAAAGCAATAAATAATTTGTTAAAAATTAGTGTTGGCGCAACAGTTTTTTTTCTCATAGTTATTCTTAAACTCTAATGTATTATGAAAATATAAAAATGTTTTAATTCATTATTCATAAATTTATGAACCTTTCTTAACGATATTATGGTATCGTTCAATTATAGTCTGATATCCTATATTATCAATGATTCAATACTGATTATTAACGATAAATTAACAAATTAATGCAATATATCTTTCTACAATTTATTTTTTGGTGGAGTCAGGAGGGGATAATCTTTAGACGCCTCAACCGAGCCGGTGATAATATCGGATTAACATCGTGTGCCTACCGATTAAAAACTAACCTCTCCGCTTGGGATAGGACTTGTAATGCTATCGTGCAATAATGTACTTCAAGAGATCCCGCACCAATCGACACGATTAGTCTGAAAAATCCGAAAGTTTTAAACAAGTACTATTACCTATTAGCTGTGAATTTCGTAGGTTTACGTTTACACTGATTGTAGTCCTGAAAAGGACTGATTTTAGGTAGGAAATTAGGAATCACTCGTTATCCGCCAAAGCCGTACAAGGTACGACCCTGACGCTTTAATGCATACACGACGTCCATAGCCGTAACGGTCTTCCTCTTGGCGTGCTCCGTATACGTCACTGCGTCCCTGATGACGTTCTCTAGGAAGACTTTTAGGACACCACGAGTCTCCTCGTAGATTAATCCTGAAATGCGCTTTACTCCGCCACGACGAGCAAGACGACGAATAGCAGGCTTAGTGATTCCCTGGATATTGTCTCGCAAGACCTTCCGATGACGCTTCGCTCCACCTTTACCAAGACCTTTACCACCTTTACCGCGACCAGTCATTGTAAAATAAATAAATTGACTAGCTTTACTGTTCAGAGAGTAATGATGCGCTGAGTCTCTGGAGCCCCCTTTTTGTTAGAAAAACGTGCCACTGTTCCCTTCCTCTGCGGTGTACCCCCTCCACAGTGACAACGCATCTAGTAATGCGTGCGCAGTTCCCAAATTTTCACTCCCACTACAGCTCCTCTAAAATACGCCTATATAAAGAGGGCCACCTGTGCACTACCATGTTACTGTGACACCCCGCTCATCAACGGCACAATCATAATTCTCGAAGATGGCTCGCACGAAGCAAACTGCTCGTAAATCTACCGGAGGTAAGGCCCCTCGTAAGCAACTCGCTACAAAGGCAGCTCGCAAAAGTGCTCCTGCAACTGGCGGAGTTAAGAAACCTCATCGATACAGACCTGGTACGGTGGCACTGCGAGAAATTCGTCGTTATCAGAAGAGTACTGAACTCTTGATCCGCAAATTGCCGTTTCAGCGCTTGGTGCGTGAAATAGCGCAAGACTTCAAAACAGACTTGCGGTTCCAAAGCTCCGCTGTTATGGCTCTTCAAGAAGCTAGCGAAGCCTATCTCGTGGGTCTTTTCGAAGATACAAACCTGTGCGCCATACACGCCAAACGCGTAACTATTATGCCTAAAGACATCCAACTGGCAAGGCGCATACGTGGCGAGAGAGCTTAAGCCTACGGTAGGTCCCAATTCAACCAGTCCTTTTCAGGACTACAAATGTTTTAAAACGTATCCGAATCATGATTCCACTACATTACACTAAGGTAAATAAAGGAACACTAACTCTTACATCAAATAAAATTTCTATAATCTTTCCTCAAATATAGATTATTTCACCAGTAAAATTCCGCCTTGAAAATTTTGATTATCCCACTTGGATTTATACGTAATTATAACAGTCGCGCCCAAGCGCTTGCCGAACGCATGCCCGTGACCCATCGCTGTGACTTAGATTCTCTAAACGGCCCTTTTCAGGACCACTAAGTCTTTAAATCGTCAGAATACCATCTCGTTGTAAGGGTAAAAACCGATTAAAGCGATGATCTAAGAAGTTGAATTAAATAATTGATATCATTTAAGTCCCACGCTGATCACTTGTAGATTAATACAATTAATAGTCTATCTGAAAAGATAAACATTAATTTGATTTACCCACGGGAAGTATCGCATCTTTAATTACCATGCTAATGTCATAATGACGAAAATTCGGCTTAAATGCAGCAGTTTTATTTTTGTATGCGAGATACATTTGCAGTTTAGTTCTATTCCTGTTGCAACTGGCACTATTTGACAACTTCATAAATTCTATTCGTGGAACTAAGTTGCAGCTGTCAATTAGCATGGACTAAGAGTGCCTGTGTATGGAAGAAATGCTGTTTGGCAGTTGCCAAACCTACCTACTCGTTTTATGATCCGTGATCTTAATTCGTGATTAAGAAAAAAGGTCATGCGACGTTTCTCAACTTACGTTGCGGCAGATTTTTTACACACTTCAGGCTCAGCACTTAGTACGTAATGGAGGCGTCGTCGGTATTGATTAGGCCGGGCTAGGTACGTGGAGCATGATGAAATAAAAAAACCTTGTAAATCACACACCTATCTAATAAGTATAAAAAAACACCTACAAGGTGACTTGTTGAATAAATGACTTGATTAATCAAAATCAGCTGTATCGTTACTGTTTGGTTTCATTTATTGAACACACGCTCCGTTAATGGAATAGGGATTCCAACCTACGACTTGGCGGTAACTTACGGAAACTATTTTTTTCATATACTTCCGGTGTTGAGTTTCATTTTTGTTAAGTTGAATCCTTCAGTCCTTTTTTTTGCCAAAATGTATCGACGGTCAGGAAGAAGTAAGCTTAGCTCAGATTTTGCCATTTCAAGTGTAACAGAGAAATCTGAGCTAAGCTTTTCTTCGTCCGGGCCGTCGGTATGTAGTATCATAATTATATTGCCATAGGATGCAGTAGGTGACATTACCGACAACAAATGACTGTAAACATGATGTAAGAATGTAAGGTGTGGCGTTGCACATCCATTTTGATTGACCAATAAGTAACGCTTCCATCGCGCCATCATGTCTGTCTGCGAATTTCAAAAGTTTTAAAAATATAAAGCATATTAACATCAAGAAACTCGTGAAACAATATGTTTTTTACTTCAATACTTTCATTCCACTGCGGTTTATTGTATAGGCTCTTCGGCGCTGTAATACTCACATCTCCCACAAATATGGCGATGGAAGGCACCAGACGATATTTTGTTTTCGCTCCGAGCCGATACAGAGGTTGCGCCCTCTCTAGCCAAAATCAGGCAAAATTTCTTGCATGTAAACAAACGGTTTAGAACATATATACATACGTACAGCTGCTTGTGATTGGCACTTGGCAAGCTAGAGAGAGAACGACGATCCTCTCCTGCTGTCTTATTCAGCCAAGTGCCAATCACAAGCAGCTGTACGTATGTATATATGTTCTGAACCGTTTGTTTACATGCAAGAAATTTTGCCTGATTTTGGCTAGAGGGGGCGCAACCTCTGCATCGGCTCGGAGCGAATACCTACACAGATTGTGCTTGAAAATATTTGGCGCGGGATTTGAATCACCCTTATAACTAATTATTATTAAGTAAACCTCCAAAATCTCTGTATCTTTATAAAGAAACACAGGAAAAATAACTCAGCAGTTTTTTTCGTGAAACTACAATGTTAGGCATGAAAATTATTACAGGAAATTAGTCTCCGATAAAAAACTATATAAACTAGACTGGCGTTTCAACATTACTGTACTAGTTCTTTTCTCCGTGTGAGTTTGAGCTAAACGAGAATCCACGATCCATATATTATGACTTAGCGTATTATTGATGTGTTGAAATAGGTACTAACGCCAAGTACTTGAAGTGATTCCAAGACAGTTTGTGGCACTTTTAGGAAAAACTCCGACAATCGCATCAACTGTAAAGAGTACAAAGATACTTATTTCATCGGAAAGTACAGCCGTTTGCAATATTATCTGCGTAATTGCTCATCTACCGTGGTACGATGTAGAGTCCTTACGAACTCTGGGGATCCATTGAATGTCAATATAGGATCGCCTACTCCTACTCGCGAATACCTGTCAGTTTAAACAGCAGTCTTCTGGCTAGACCTTGTCAAAAACCTGACTAGGGTTCTTATGAATGAGCTTACAGAGGCCTCGACAGAGGCTTTCCGGAGAGTCGTTCTATGTTACAAAAGTTGATACACTGCTGAAAATCTGGTTTAGAAGCAGCATAATTATACGTGGGTGAAATATTTTTTCTTCAATGCTTTTGTACGAACGTGTAAAAAAAATCATAATTTTGACAATTGCATTTATCAATAAAATTACATCGATTGTTGTACTACTTGTGGAAGAACTTTTAAGGTGCAAATAATGTGAGGCTAAAGCTAGTAGCTGCACTGTAAAAAAAAAAATCTTGTTCTACTTGGGGTATCCTTAAGACTAGACCATCAGGTATCTTTGTAATCTGAAAAATATAAAAAAGTACATACTTGTCTTGGTTCTAACGGTACTAAAAGGATTTGGTATTTAATTCTAATAAGTATAATATTAAACAATAATAAGGATCTCTACGAGGAAATTGTTGTGGCCCAAAGTTTTTTTTTTTTTTTTTATAACAAAGTATAAGTTATTAGTAAAATAACAACAAACCTTGAAATATTGACACAAGGTACAAAAAAAAGGTAAGTAGCTATCACACTTGCAGTAAAAAACTTGATTATGATTTTTTTTTTAGTCGTGAGCTTGAATCGCCCTCTCGTGTAGCTATTTTGTGATGTTTTTCAATTATGTTTTTTTTTTTTTTTTTTTTTTTTTCTGTTGCTTAATAAGCAGCGCTGCGCGATAAAGAGGTTCTTTCGTGTGCTAAGCCTCTCTCGATCTATTCGTTTTGTGTCGTGTTCGCTTGTATCCATTTAAAAAAAATAGTATTAGAGGCTTTTCGTATTTAATTCGAGATTTAATTACGTTCGTTTTTTAAAATACTGTTGTATTGTGAACATTGTCAAAAATCATTTTTTTCTTTATCAAATTTTTAAGTTATAGTGAGCACGCGTTGACTCTAAAGTGTATTCAAATTGTGTTACTTGTTTAATCTCCAATGTTAGTTTTATTTTCCAAAAAAAATTATTTTTGAGTGAAATTATTCGTAAGATTTTCGATTACCCGTGACAAACACAAACTGGTAATTTCTGGAGAAACTTTAAAACATAAGAATCTTCGACTGGACAGGAAGTATGCGTGAGCTATGCTTGGACCACTAATATCTATAAAATATTATTAATACAAGGCTTTGCAGATTTATTATTTTTTTTAATTTGTTTCAGTATTTGTATATGAAATAATTAAAAAATAATATTTGGTTTTAAAATTTTTTATAAAATAAAAAAAAACGATTGAACAATTTTTTTTTTTAATTTGCCTCCAACCAAATAGAAAACGTATTAATATTTGGTATTAAAACACGTTAGAGTTTGTATTGAATTTTTGCCTCGTTATTTCATAAATCATTCAGTAAGTATTCCAAATGAATGTTTTTATGTTTTCATTCGAATGTTGGGCCTCTTTAATCCATAGAGCTTGAACATGGAGCATTTTTAAATCGTGTTTCTAACTTTAGATCTTATATCTAATGTCGAGGTTATGCCTAATAATTTGTCCAACTTATAAAGCAAATACAAATAAAGGAAAGTTTTTATGAAATTTTACTAGATAAGCCTATTGACATTTCACAAAAGGCAGAATATTTCATAAATAAATAAAAAATGCATAAAGAACAAAGAATGTTTTATACACCGTATGAGCCTGAAAGAAAAATCTGCAGAGTAGATTTTAAAATGATTAAAATTAGTATTTATTCAATACCTGACCACAATTAAGATCATCAGATATTCATTCCAACTTATTTTACTTTCTACAAAATTTGTCGTATGGGAAAAAAGAGTAATAATTAATTAATTATAAACATAATTGTGTGTTACATTTAGAGGAGTGAGGAAAAGTTGTTTCAAATATCATTTTTATTCGACCACTTTAAATGAGTATTGCTCATGGCTTATAATTTTGTAGCAAAGTCAAGTTTTTCTTTATTACACAGATGCCGATGTATTGAATTTTAACAATGGATAATAATAATTAATCATTGTTTTATAATAAATTAAAAACACTCATCTGTTACAGGAGTAAGTGCAATCGATACACCGCCTTTCATGGTCTCTCCTTGAGGTACGCGCTTACAGGCTAAAAGAAAACTCTGCGTCCACTACAGAATATTCTCTGTGTAGACAGTCTCTTAGTGTTTGTTCGCTTCCTTGAAGAATTCTCTATCGTCATGGCTGATGTTGCAACTTCGTCTGCTCCTGCGAATGCAGCGCCGAAGAAGGCTGCCACGAAGAAGACCAGCTCGAAAAAACCCGCTGTCAAGGCCGCTCATCCATCCGCCGCGGAGATGGTGAACAAAGCCATTGCAGCTCTGAAAGATAAGAAAGGATCCTCTTTAGCTGCCATCAAAAAATACATCGCTGCCAACTTTGTGGTCGACGTAGCGAAGCAGTCGATCTTCATCCGGAAGTACCTTAAATCTGCTGTTGAAAAGAAGACCCTCGTCCAAACAAAGGGAACTGGGGCATCCGGACGCTTCAAACTCGCCAGCGCAGTGAAGCCCGAAAGTGAGACAAAAGCGGTTGTCAAGAAACCTGCAGCCAAAAAGCCAGCGGCCAAAAAACCTGCAGGCGAAAAGAAGGTAGTAAAAAAGCCAGCCGCCAAGAAACCAGCTGTCGAGAAAAAAGTAGCGCCGAAAAAAGCAGCAGCCAAGAAACCAAAGGTTGAGAAAGCAGCGAAGCCAAAATCACCATCGAAGGCGAAAAAGACCGGGAAAGTTTCAACTGCTAAACCCAAAACCCCCAAGCCTAAAAAAGTAGCAGCTGCTAAACCGAAAACAGCCTCCAAAAAATAAGTGGCACCCACTTGATTAATCGGCCCTTTTCAGGGCCAACACATCTTTTTAACGTAAAGAAACCGCTAGTGGTATCTAACGCTCCATAAGTAAAAAAAATCTCGGCCAAGTGTAGTAAAAATTACTATTGACGTTATGGTATTGAGCGATAGGATCCATCCAAGCTGAATCGTCTAATAACCAATCCGCTGATTAGAAATTAATAATTATGCTTATCAAACCCTTTTATTTACTGCTTAATCCGTAATAGCGATGCCGACAGGTGATCTATTCGATTGAAGCTTATCGATTGCTCTTACAAATATTGATAAACGGTCGAACTATTTTACTAAAAGGCGTTTTTATCACGTTATCTAGGTAACTGCATATTTAATATAATTGGCGTCCAGTAAATCCGATGTTAACTTGAGTGAACCTGGACCGAAAGATTACTTCTCTGTTTCTCTTAAAATGTACTGAGCTCAGAAAAAGTATACTTCTGTAGTACCCGGAGATGTCTCGGAATGCTCAGAACCCTGGGAGTATCCCCTAGCAGACGCTATTGAATTGAATAAAATTTTTATTCGCTGTTGGAATACAAATGTTCGCCATAACACAAATACAATTTAAAGTATATTACACACTCAAGTATTGTGTGCCTAGTACACCTATGCATTTTAACTGAAATGAGCATATAGAACGAATTTCTCTTTTAATCACGTATGGAAACAAGTGTCTGTAACTTATAAGTATATAAACCATTATATGCTCAAGTTAGCGTTTTGTATAAATTCTGTTAGTATTTTCAGCATGTCATTATCCATATCACTTAGCATAAAAATCAGAAAAGTTAGCTACACGCTATATCCCGGCAAACACATGCGAGAAAATGTGTTTGCTGGGGATACTCGAAAAAAATGAATCAGCACCATCTAGCGGCTTACGTCTCAGCATGGATAATAACAGTAGTGCATCTAATTTAGGATTGAGTTAGTTCAATGTAAAGACAGTTATTGGTTTACCGAAGTAAATATCTCCTTGCAAATTATAAAGTAAAACATATTTTGGAAAAATGGCAGCAATTCTAAGAGTTAAGCGAAAGAAGGATGATGAACCGCAGGATGCATTCTTGATATCATGCAAACGTGCCAAAGTTGAGGACGAAGCCGCTGTCACCGAGCAGCCACTCACTGCGCTCGTAAAGTTTGCAGGAACCGTCGAAAAAACAGTAATCTAATGCCTATTATCAGTACTTAGTTCTACTTGTCTTGCAGCTTATTTATTTATTTTTTTAACTTTACCTTATATATCAATTTTTAGGAAGACTGCGTCGTAGAACACATAACCAAGTCCTTGAGCAAGAATTATCTTAAGGCAAATTACAAGCAGCACTTGGTCGACGTTACTCAGAAAATACGCGAAAAAACAAAACAAGAGTCCAACGAGAATCGATTCAAGGTTGTCAATAATATACGCTCCATTGATTCAGTTCTAGCTGGTCCACTCGATGAGGATGTAGTTAATATTATTGACATAGAGGATACCAAAGTCGATACAGATGACAAGGTAAACTTTTTCTTCAATTATTTTTAATACAAATACTTAAGCTTGTTGTTGTTGGGAAATATACATCAATAAATATTTTGTGTTTTACGTTTTTAGAATGATGATGGGTTTGTGTACGATTTGTACTACACTCAAACAAAAGAGGATCTGACAGTAGACAATTTATTGTCTGTTTTGCCAATAGAAGAGGAAGAATTGGTATTTGAAGATCACTACAGAGATGAGCGAGAACGTGATGGTGAAACGTCAGACTCTAATTCAGAATCAAACAGAAGAAATGAGTACCCGGATTCTGACGACTGCAACGATGATGTCGATGAGGACGATGACAATGATTCTATTGGCGAGACTGCTATCAGGAGAGCTCTCCAGAGGATAGGAATCGATGAGGATGATGATTTATCAAGCGATGATGAAGATTTTGTTTATGGTCTTGATGAAAAAGATGTTGATGAATATGGTTATAAATATGCCAAGTACAAGGCTCAACTGAAGCAAGAAGAGGAAGGAGATTCCAATGATAGTTACGATGAAGATAGCGACGTTGATAAAGATGACTTTGGTGAAGGATATGAAATGACAATTACCGATGACTAATCTTCGAAGTTGTGTTCCTTTACAATTATCTTATGTGAGTTCTAAGGGTACTCTAGTTAAACGCAAATTAAACTTGTACATAATGGAAATTTTGAATAAAGTATTTTGTTATAAACGGTGTTTTTTGTTTTGTTAATATAAAAAGTTCTATTGATTTATAATTCATATGTATAAAAACTTATTTACAATTTTCCGTATAATACATAAGGTAAATAATTAAATATAAAATTATTTAACTTAAAAACCACTTAACAATAGCATATATAATTTCTTTTGACATGGTTTACAACTTATGAAAACTTGTTGATTCTTCCATTAGTGTGATATAATCTTTTACGTCCTTTATATATCTACTTAAAAATTTGTAATCTCTTCTTATATTTACAACTAACTGCTTGACATCGTTTATTCTGTAAGAAAGTTTAAATGATAAACATATATTTCTTAGCAGCATAAAGTACAATGAGTAGTAAGCAACGTTAGTTTACCTTACATCACCCAAAATACATATAACATCAATATCGTCTGGACCAATGTCACTAAATGACTTAAGAGCAACGGATAATTTTAAAATAATATTTGCTTTTCTAGATGAAGCCATAAAAATAACCCTGGAAAATACAAAGTTGAGTAATTTGTATAAATAATTTGGAAGCATAGACGATTTTTGATACTGGTGCACATAGCCATGGATGCCAGTGAATGGCTTAATGATTAAAAATTGTCCTTAGATGTGCACTAGTTTCAGTGAATGACAAATGTTTAATAATAATACTAAGGAAAACTAAACTTATAGTATACTTTGAGTACCTTCTTTCATCTATATCTAATAGATTTAAAGCATTTAGCTTTTCGAGATCAAACATGAATTTCATTGCGAAAATAACTTCGCTTGAAACAAATTCTAATAATAGCAAAACGTCTTCAAATACTTTGTACTTGTCCAGCATATCACTAGGATTCAATTTAGACAGCAAAATATTGTGAACAATCTTCATTAGTACATTTTTCGACTCCACTGAAAACGAGAAAAATTTATTTTTTAGAAAATTTTGATCATACCTACATACATACATACATACACACATACATATATGACATTTCAATTCGCAACTTACCGGAAACTCGGGATATGACTTCAATTTTTTCAATATCCTTTGTAGAGTCAGATCTTTTAGCTTCTGTTAATTTTATAACAATAACAAGAGACTTTGATATAAAATCAATGGCAATGAGTTTCGTATCTATTTTACGCACAGACCAAATGCAATCATCCCTATAAAACGTGTCAGAAATTTATCACTTATTTTAAGATCAAAACTATTAAAAAATCATAACTTTCATACCTTTTTTCAAATGACTTTAAATCTTCTGTCAACTGTTCAAAAGGTGACAGTGTTTCTTTTATCACATTTTCATTTATTACTTGTACTCCGTCAACCTTATCTTGGGTTACAGACAACGCTTCCAAGAAATTTGCCTTTTTCTTGGACGTTTTTACATCTGCATCACTTTTTGATAATCTCTTCAACTCTTCCAACAACTCTTGCCGTCTTTTTCTAATCCTCATGATATTTTCAGAAAAATGATTTGAATCCAACTTTTGCTGAAATTTCTGTGGTACTGGTTTAGGTGACAAGTTACTGGCAATAAGTTTCCTGCTGTTTTCCAGCTCAGCAAATGGCACAATCACATTGTCATCCTCCAATATTCTCATGGACGAGTTGGGCCGATCCCCATCACCAACATCACCTTCATCACCGTCATCGTCAGGTAGTTTAGTGATATCGCTCAAATCGTCCTCTTCTTGAAAACTCTCGGAAGCCAAGAACGACGGGGGCTCGATGTTTTCAAGCTCAGAATACTTTTCGACAAATAGATTGATTTTCACGCTTGGCTCTTTGTTCTCTTTGTCCTCGTCAAGCTCATTCTCGTCGTCCTCCTCGATATTGACCGGACCTCTGCCTCCAGGACTTTTGACAATGGGAATTCCTACATGTGGCACTCCATTTTCGATGGCTTGTGCTCTATCGACAACTTCCTGCTCAGCTTGACTCTCGACATTTTCTGTACCAGTCGCGTCCGTTCTGGTCACTTCGGTTTGAATCCCGTCACTCTCAACTGCAGCGAACGTTCTATTCGGCTCGGCTGAGCTATGTTCAGCAGTTTCACCTTGATTTTCCTCACTCGGATCCCCAGTCACGACAAAAGTCTTGTCGATCGGAGGCTTCTGCGAGACTTTGATCGTCGTCTTCTCGTTGATGATCAATGGATACGCCAACTCCGTTTTAAAGCCCATGGTAGCCAGCAACACCTCGGTACTGTCCGATGGCATCTTGCTCAGACTGTTATCATCCGGATTTTTAGATTTGCTCGAACTTTCACTGGCTGGCATGTAAGTACAGACTGCCTGCGAGGCTGGATTTCTTTTGGCGGCTGGCTCACAGGTCTCGTCCGATTTTCTTTTGGCATACGCTTTACTCGTAGAAGCTCCACCGATTTCCATCGAGACGTCGTGATAAATCTCAATCCTTCCCGGATTTGCATTCACCTTGTACTTGCAGTGAGCTTGAATACTTTGGGCGTCCCCACTCGCCAAAGTCTCTTTTACAGTGCAGGAGCTCTGTGCCGACTGGTCGGTGACTTTGATGCTGTTGTGCACCACAATGGCAGCTGTTTTTGGAGGATACTCTTGGATCATTGATACGTCCATCCTGGAGTGTGATTTGTCAACTTCGGGAATCGATACTATTCTATCCGGTAACGTTGAAGGTGCAGGAAAAACTTGGTGAGAGCCAGAGGGTTCGGCTGATGGCACGTTTTTCAAGCTGATTTCAGCAGTTTTATCTGTATCCATGGGAATCGAAGACAATCGGGGTAGCGTCATATTTTTCAAACCGAGGTGCGTGGTATCGTCCACGTCCATTTCCGCCAGCGGAACTCTCTTGAAATTTATCTCAGACGTTGTCTCCATTGGGATCAACGGAGTGGTGATCGATTTCGATAGCATATCCGTTTCAAAGACATAAAAGTTATTCTGACCGGTCGTTGACTTGTTCACAAAACCACCATGCGCTCCCAACACGTTTGTGCTCATGGACATATTTTTCGATGCATCTCTGCAAGATTCCATCTCGAAATCTGTTTTTGAATTATCCTTGCTGTCTATGATTTCATAATTCCTTGCAGAAGCAATCTCCGCACTTGTACTTTGCATAGGAAGAATGTTTAGTTGCTGAAAAAGTGTACCATTCCTCAACGAGTCTCGCAAAGCATTGAAATCATTGCACGGAATCGAGGAATTTTTCATCGCGGTGTTCTCTCTGGAGTACTTTTGAATCGGCAGATTCATCGACGCGCACAAGCTGTTCAATTCATCCGAAGTTATCCTGTCCAGATGATCGTTGCCGATGCTGCTGTTGAAGTAACTCGACACGTTCATGGGATTCTGAGTGGCATCCATTCTAGTCGACAAAATACTTTGATTATGAGAAACATTAGTTTTTCTCGACCGATTGGTTGCACTGGTTGCAGTTGGAGGCAGCGCGGAAAGATTCATCGATGCATTGTCAAAGATTTTAGCCAGGCCATCTGGTTCCTCATAGATCATGAATTTCGCACTAACGTCAGTGACACCTGCTCTAGATTTTCTTGAAATATCCAATTCGTTTTGCACATTGTTGGGCCTGCTGCAAGAAGAGCTCAGATTACCAGGCACGTTTTTTAACAAGTTGCCAGTTTTTCTAGTTTCCTGGTTGGCTATTTTTTCACTCTCGCAGTTATATGTTTTTTTAGCCTGTGATGCGCTTAATTCTCCTGTCATTTCCATAGAGTCATTATTGGGTGATTTTATGTTATTGTAAAAGGATTGATTACTGGAAATATTTTTACCAGACGTAAAGTAATGCACATTAGAATCACTTTTTGGAATGGTTGACACTTTGTAAATTGGACTCATTTGATTGCGACTAGCAAAGTGAGGTCCTCCGTCCTCGGTAGATCTATAGCTGTTTAAAACAGCAAAAGTTTCCGTCAAATCCATAGATTTGTTTGAAAAGATTTTTGTTTTTTCTTCAGTAGGATTTATCGACTTGTCGGATTCTCGTACGTCCAAAAGCACAGGAAGAGCTTCCGTGATCTCCATCGATTTGTTGTTGAAAAATCTAGTTTTATCACTAACTAAAGGAACTTTTGAATGTTTTATCACTGAAACGTTTTGTTCAATTGGAGCTGTCTCTGTGATATTGACTGAATCGTCAGCGAATATTTTTGTTTTCTCTGCTCCATCATCAGCCAACATTTGTCGATGTTGCAAGTTTAAAAGAATGTTTTGCGGTACAGGAATAGTTTCTGTAATATTCATAGACTTGTCATTAAAACACTGTGTTTTCTCCTGATACAAATCTTTAGGACTTGGAGAATCTTTGCTTATAATAGATGCTAATGGCTCGTCGATTTTCTGGCTGCTGCATTCATAATTTGTATTGTAAACAGGAACTTGCTCTGCTGATAATTGAACTTTGGTTTTATTAATTGGTACTCTTTCGGGGTATTGATGTGCACTAGATACCGGAACTGTCATCGTCATATCCATCGATGTATCAGCAAACACTTTAGTCTTTTCTAGCACTTCTATTCTGGTGACCCTTGGTTTGGATTGGTAAATCTTGGGAACAGGTACTGATTCCGTCATTTCCATGGATGCATCAGCAAGTGCGTTTGTCTTTTCAAGTAAATGAGTTTGTACCAACTTTCCTGTGATATTGGCTTGATCTTTAATTGGATTATAAAATGCTACGGCTTCAGTCATCTCCATAGGCTCATTTCCATAAATGTTAGTCTGGTTTTCGTCAAGTTTATTAGCGAATTTTCCGTGGTTTGAATGATGAAACTTATAAAATATTGGGATCGTTCCTGTCGTGTTCATTGATTTCTCCGCATGCAAAGTATTGTTCGGAGTTCTTTCCACAAGAGGGCGAGATTGAATACAATCTGTATTGAGGGCAGAAATAGCTTCAGAATTTTTCATGGACTCATTCGGAAGAACATTGGTATTCTGTTTTCTATTTTCATTTTCATTACAGTTCATAATAGGCTCTGTCATCTCCATTGATTTATTGGTAAAAATTTTAGTTTTATCTCCATTGACTTTTGGTAGTACTTTACTTGGCATTTGATCACAATCCTCAATATAGATTGGAATCACTTCTTTTGACTTGTAAAAATTGTTGGATTTGTTTTTTTGAATTTCCTGCAAAATCATGTCATGCATTTCATCACGATTTTCGATGTAAACAGGAATAGCTTCAGTTACTTCAACTGATTTATCTTTAAAATATTTTGTTACATCCCTATCTTCTGGGTGTAAACCATTTTTTCTCGGCACTTTTTCACAATTTTC
Source organism: Copidosoma floridanum (assembly GCF_000648655.2). The sequence continues at coordinate 264,374 of NW_019379549.1, forward strand.
AATATAAACGGGAATGGCTTCGGTCGCTTCTACTGATTCATTAAAGATCTTTGTTTTATCTTGCAACGATTCATCCGAAATTTTTCGTGTACACTCAATATGTTTATAAGCTGCAGTTTCTGTTGTTTTTATCGTTTCTGGGACAGTATTACAAAGACGAAGGTTTGTTTGAACGATTTGTTGAAGTGGCATTGCTTCTGTTATTTCCATGGACTCGTCTCCAAATATCTTAGTTTTTTCTAACAAAATAGAAGTTCCATCTGTATTTATTTCATCATGCATATTGTTTTGTAGTGTTGCATTCGAAAGGTCTGTTGCCCGCTTGTCAATTACTATTTTTTTTTCACTGTGACAAATACTATTTGGTTTTATCCAAGTAGAGCTAGGAATCACAGAAGTAAATTCCATTGGTGCAGTGTTTTCAATGTTTTCACTCAAACTTTGACTGTTAGTTGGGTCGGATGATTGTTTATTTACATGACCAGCTCCCAACAGTTGTGAGATAGCAATAGTAAGCTCCGTTGAATTGCCTCCATGGTTTTTAAGCATGTGAGTTTTATTGCTCTGATGAGCTGTTGAATTTTTACAAGGTACCATAGGTAGATTATCTGTTATGTCCATACACTCTTTGTCGTTTAGGTAGTCTGTACATTGATTATGGCACGCAATAATTCTAGATGGCAAATAAGTTGTATCCATGCCATCATCACAATAAATCGTTGCATTCTCTTTATCTTCATTCTGCAACCCTGGATTGTTCAGAGTATTATCCATTTCCATATCACACTGTGATAAGTTATCATCTCTCGCAAGAGTATTAGATGAAATTTCTGTACATTCAACCTGGTCAGTCCGTAAAAACAGTTGAACTGGAAAATTCTCTTTGTCCTGGCATGAAACTGTTATAGTCAGTGGTTCGTTGCCACCTGTACTGTTGCTTTTCGTGCCACTGGAGTCATGCTCTTCATAGGTATCATCCCAAACTGCTTTTGGCTCGGCTTCATTGCAAAACTCCCTAAAAATATGTCTCAAAAGTAGTACTAGATTACTTCTGCCTTAAAATTAAGTTTAGAAATGTCACTTACCTGATACGCTTGTTTTTAGCAAAACTGACTCTTCTCTTTAATTTTATGGTAGGCGAACTCTCCAAGGGATCAGGATTTGGAGCAACACACTGCAGAGGCTGACGTGGTTTCGTGGGTTTTAAAATCTGAAAAATTTAAACAAGACATCAACAAACAGATGTTAGGGGCGTCAGGTTCGTTTCTTTGACTGCACTTGTAAGGGACAAAATAAATCACTGATACATGGATGCTCGACTACTTACGGACGATTGCCTCGAAACACCTTCCAACTTTGCGGGATCCCTAAAAACAGTAATAAACAAATTGTAAAAACAACTAAATTAGCAGAGACACTTGACATAGGTTATAATACAAGAATCTTGTTTACATCGTTCGATTTGAATTCTGGGACGACTAATACACTAATTGATTTTCGTAAAAGTCTACACTGAGATCTTTCAATCGGAACGTCTTACATTTGCACTGACATTTTTAAAGTACGGCAATATCCTTTTTTTGCACTGACATTTGTAACGAAAGCGTATACGCTCATATTCAAACTGAAGAGAGAACGCCGTGAAAAATAAAAACATGCAATATGGCGGCTGATAACGACATTTTAAAAATTTCAAACCGTCAGCTGGCTCCATCTGCATCTCAGCTGGTAACACAACAACACAAGATTTCTGCATTACCGTTCTCACGGGGTAAGGGTCTTATGATAAATGCACTTTTTGTTTATTGAGGTCTTTTTAACACCGCAAAAGAGAAACGTTGTTCATTTTTATCAAAAGAAAGGTACTAAACTCTTTTAATTACTAACATGTTTTTGCTATATTCTTGTAAAATTCTTGTAACACATATTTATTGTTGAAAAAAAATTAACTTTAAAAAACAATATATTTTTCCGACAAATTAGATTACACTGTCGAAAATTTTCAAAAATTGAAAAATTTATACTGCCAGAAACAAAAATGTTAAAACAAAGAAAAAGTTATCAATTTTTGATAGATTCATCAACTGCAATGCACCTCTTCAGTGTATGTTTTTTATCTTATCCCCAAAATTCTAATCTTCAACAAAAGTTGGTACAGTCAATTTTATTTAAATTACAGTATTATTTAACTTATATAAGTGATTTTTTTCATACCAAAGTCTAAAAAATTATTCTGAAGCATCCACTGATACAAAAAAATTGAGAAATTATGATAAATGAAAATTTTGTCCAAAAAAATACGTACGAATCTCTCTTTGTACACACATANTAAAAAAAACATTTAGAAAATTTGAAACAAGACTTTCGTCTCGACATTCGTATCATATAAATTCACAAGTAATTCACGAAATTTTACCAAATTTTTAGTAAACTTTGAAAAAAATTCTTCAAAAGCTCTTTCGATCTCTGCTGAGCAAAGCTGGGGTACAAGAATTTTTGGAAAAAAACAAAAAAAAACAAATGTTTTGAAAACTGTCTCGTATCACCTCTCCAGGATAACAACGACTTTTCTAACATTCCGAACAAAATCAGATTATTTCCAAAGGTTCGCAAGAAACTTCAATTCAACATTTTCCAGAGCTCCACGACGCGCCCGCACGATTTTTAGTAGAATCGCTCGTATACGCACGCACACGGCGAGAGAGAGAGAGAAAAAAAGGAGAGAAACTTGCGAGAGGCACACAGATATTGGGGGCAAAGTCGGGAAGATCGTATAAGAAGAAGAAGAAGCCGCAGACGGGCTCTCCTTTTTTTCCCCTGTATTTTTCTCGGGGCTCTTATAGGAGGGCAGGGACGAAAGAATATATGGCCCCTTCTTACATATATACATGTATATGCACCATGGCGCGTTGTGCCAGTAAGAAACGAGCGAAATGAAAGAAAAATGGCGAGAGAGAGGAAAGAAAGAGTCGTCGCTTACAGCAGAAGGAAAAAGTAGCTGTGAAGTATATAGTTCTGCTCGGAGTGCAGTGGATGAATGAAAAAAAAAAAAAAAGTAAATTTCACCAAAGTAGGAGAGACAATTATTCATCTCCTCGTATATATGAAAGGCAGATGCAATGGAAATATGGAAGAGAGAAAAAAAAAAAAAAAAAAGCTCAGAAATGGGACTCATTCACCTCATCCGGCGAACATATTATAATGAAAGCACAAGAATAGAGCAGGCGATTGGGCGCTCAGCAGGAATTCAGTGACGATCTTCGTGACACACACGTCAACGCTTGATAACAAAAGCTCCCTCTGGCTTGTGCCCTGCCTGCATTGTCGTAAGTGTGTATGGAATAAATAAAAGCTCGTTGTTATACACCTACATCGGTTACAATGGCATTTGTATGCGAATGTGTGAGTTTGACAAAGTAGTACGTTTTTGGCCTACAAATGTAGAACTTAATTTTTTTAACTGAAACATCCTTTCGTTTTTCTTGATAGACTAATAGAGCCGAAGATTAAGGTCTTCTGGTGTACCACTTTTCTTTTGCACTCCAATGACCAAGTGTCAAAATTTGTTTGTTTGTTAATTAATTCAATCGAATTCCAGATTTTAGAATCTTATTTCTTTGTTTGTTGTTTTACAGTCGTTAATCAATATTTTTTAAATCCATTAATTTTTTGTTGTGCTCGCAGATAATTTATGACAGCTTAGTAATAAATATCAGAGGTGACATTTTTTATTATAACAGTAGATAATTATATTTCCATCAAAAACAGTGGGAAATTCAATAAGTGTATCATCCCATTTTCTGCTGTTCTAACTTTTTAAAAAACTGCACGATTTTTTAATTGTCTTTTTCAGTCTTTAATTGTTCTCTTAAAGACAAGTTTTTTTTTTTTGTAAAGACTATTTATTTTAACTGAACTATACTATAACTCTTATATTCAATACTTTTGAAATGAAAAATTTATAGGACAACTTTCCACAAAACGGTTTCTTTGCTATTTTTAAATTATTTTCGTCTTTCGTAGCATTAATACAACATTATGAAAGGAAAAAAAAAAAAAAAAAAAAAAAACATTAACTACACATAAGAGCGATTTGTAAGATCTACTAGAATAATAGTATTTTAACAACTGGTCGTTGAAAGTTGATTATTCGAATGATTAGTAAAAAATGATTTTTTTCCTTATTTTCGTCACATTTTTTTTCCACAGAATATCGACAGCATTTTAGAGTACAATTGGACAATAAAAGCCTTTTATTCCATCAAAATCACCGAGGTTTTACTTCAATCCAAGCATTCAAATAAATAATGAGTTTTAAGAATTGCTGGAAGAAACAGGATTTGTTTTTTCTAAAAAAAATTAGGTATTTTTGCCTTTGTTTAAAAAACATGAGCCATCTGATTTAATTATCCTCTCAATTTGAGCTATATAGGCTAATAGTTACTGTAATAACTTCCTTCCGCTTCACAAAGTTTATTATCAAGTCTTAATGGTATTTTTCCTACGAGTTTGAAAAGTCTCTGTTTGCGAACCGAAAGGTTTGCGGCCCGAGCCGAAGGCGAGGTCCGTAACGAGGTTCGTAAAGGAGACTTTTCGAACGAGTTCCGGAAAACTGCTTTTTCGCCCGAGGAAGTACCAGCCTCCCAAAACCACCCGAGGGCGGAAAACTGTTTTTTCGCCCGAGGAAGTACCAGCCTCCCAAAACCACCCGAGGGCGGAAAAAATTTTTTTTTTGTATATAGGTATTCATCATGAAATTACCTCGGACCACCCTCATATTATCAAAAAAATAACGATTATTAAAAAAAAAAAAATTTCTAAGCACCGAGTGAAAAAGTTCTTACTTGAAAGTAGAGAATAGGATTTTAGCTCAGCCACAATAATAATCAAAAGTTCATAAACAAAAAAGAAAAAAAAAAAATCGACCGATCACGCGTATGCTCACACGTGTCTCTTTGGCAGGCTTTTGAACATCGCGTGCGCAGCGAAGGCGAGAACGCGTACCGTAGTCCTAACGCGGCCTAGCAGGGACGAGGTCCTGCAATTCAGTATTTTGGGAGGCTACGAGCGAGGCTTCGACATCTTCGTATCCAAGGTCGAGAAGAAATCCAAGGCCGAGGATGTGGGCCTCAAACGGGGCGATCAGATACTCGAGGTCAACGGACAGAGCTTCAAGCACGTCAATCACGCCAAGGCCCTGGAAATTCTTCGGGGCTCGACTCATCTCAGTATCAACGTCAAATCTAATCTCATANTTATAACAATACTATAGACAAAACTGGTCCTTACAAAAGGTGTATTTTTAGAAGATCTATACTTGTTCTATTAAACGTTATGTTAAAAAATGTGATGTACAAATAATAGACGGTGTAAAATAATATGTTGAAACGATTTTTGTCGATTAAATCGTCAATAAGGCACTTGAAAGAAAAATTTACTGGACAAAAAAGTTTGATTTTGATGAGCTCTACAACCTTTACCTTCAACATTTTGTTGTAGAATTGGAATTTATTGCTGTAACAGGCAAAAAACGGTTTTTTCGCTGTTTTCACACCTATTTTGCTGTACAAAGCGTCTGCATTGCACGACAGAGTAAAATGTATTAAACAAAAAAGTTGTATTTAAACGAGATCTGTAACTCACTCTATGAATGCAAACGTGTAAAATGTATGTTAAAAAAGTTATTACTGCGAGAAACTGTTTGTTTTTTTTTGTCTCAGAGCGCTGCACTGAAAATGCTCTCAAAATTTTTCCTTTTAATGAAACTTGTCCAAGCGTAAACCATCAGCTTAGACATCCAAATCAAAGTAACGCAAAAAATTGCAGCCCATTTATAAGTGGTTACACTCTTTGCTCTGGCAAAATAATGAGGCACTTCCATACATTGGTCGTGCCCAAAAACTTTGGTACAATTTGATATATATTTTTACTTTTAAACAGTATTAATTTAAACTTTAAAAATCAATAAGTACATTTTAAGCACATTTTTTTAGTGTTTCTTTTTGAAATTTTCGTTGAAGTGTAAAAAACAAAAAATTGACTCGCTTTGATCGATTGCAACTTTGTCTAGAAACAGGAAGATATAAAAATTAAAAAAAAAAACCTATCATAAAAAAAACATTTAGAAAATTTGAAACAAGACTTTCGTCTCGACATTCGTATCATATAAATTCACAAGTAATTCACGAAATTTTACCAAATTTTTAGTAAACTTTGAAAAAAATTCTTCAAAAGCTCTTTCGATCTCTGCTGAGCAAAGCTGGGGTACAAGAATTTTTGGAAAAAAACAAAAAAAAACAAATGTTTTGAAAACTGTCTCGTATCACCTCTCCAGGATAACAACGACTTTTCTAACATTCCGAACAAAATCAGATTATTTCCAAAGGTTCGCAAGAAACTTCAATTCAACATTTTCCAGAGCTCCACGACGCGCCCGCACGATTTTTAGTAGAATCGCTCGTATACGCACGCACACGGCGAGAGAGAGAGAGAAAAAAAGGAGAGAAACTTGCGAGAGGCACACAGATATTGGGGGCAAAGTCGGGAAGATCGTATAAGAAGAAGAAGAAGCCGCAGACGGGCTCTCCTTTTTTTCCCCTGTATTTTTCTCGGGGCTCTTATAGGAGGGCAGGGACGAAAGAATATATGGCCCCTTCTTACATATATACATGTATATGCACCATGGCGCGTTGTGCCAGTAAGAAACGAGCGAAATGAAAGAAAAATGGCGAGAGAGAGGAAAGAAAGAGTCGTCGCTTACAGCAGAAGGAAAAAGTAGCTGTGAAGTATATAGTTCTGCTCGGAGTGCAGTGGATGAATGAAAAAAAAAAAAAAAAAAATTTCACCAAAGTAGGAGAGACAATTATTCATCTCCTCGTATATATGAAAGGCAGATGCAATGGAAATATGGAAGAGAGAAAAAATATATTATACATCTACGAGTGCTTGCATTCATATATATATATATATATATACGTAGTTGGCACGGCGATGGTAAAAATTTGTTTGTTCGCAATGAGAAGGAGTCCGAGAAAAAAAAAGATACAAAGGCTAAGATCATCGCGAAAGAAAGAGCACACACAGCAAAGCTCCCTTCTCTCTTTATACATTCGAGCTTTCGCAGGAGGTGAGAGAGCATATAAGAGCGCGCGCCCGGCATATCGCACAAAGCGCCCGATCGTATACCACCTCCTAGCTCCGTCGGCTATATCTATATGCACGTCAAATAGCTCCGGCATCTCTTTCTCCCTTCAACCCCCAAAGTAGGCTTCTCTCTCTCTCTCTCTCCTTCCCATTGACGAGAGAGTTTTAATAAAACTACCCCCACCGAGAGCTCAACGGCAACCCCCGGCTAAACGTCGTCACCGTCGCGTGCTGCTATATATTATTCTCCACGTATACGTGTATGGGGGAGGCGGGTGGCGGCAAAAGCCCCTGTACACGTACATTGTACGTATACGACTGGTTCCACGAAAATCATACGTTATGTGGTGTGGACGAAAAATTTTTTATCTAGTGTTTTTTGAGAGACTTACGTTTCGTTTTGTTTTTTTTTTTTTAGGTACGCGTTGAATGGGAAAAATTGGACCTTTTCTTTGGTAGGTTTTTGAAATTGGGGTTGGTGAGGAAGAAAAAAACAAGCCATGTGGAAAACGGTTTGCTTCAAAAAAGCATTTAAATAGAGCTTAAGTCGAAAAATAATATTCAGATTCAAGGGTTCCAAAGCTCAATTTTTGTTAAAATTATAAAAAAAAAATGAGGCACTTCCATACATTGGTCGTGCCCACTCCTGAATGTGACGACTAGATTCAGAGAATAAACTGTAAGAAAGCCGTCAAGACAGGATTTCGAGAACATCGAAAGACGACACAATATGCTTTGTAAGTTTTTTATCAGTACTGGATATAAGAATGAAAACACTTGAGGAAAAATGAAAGGGATCAAAGTGAAGTTTCTATAGAGTATTAGTCAAGGAAACACGTATGGACACTTGAAATGAAGTTATAACGGAAACATCAAAGATAGGAATGCCCACAATGCTCGAGCTTTTTCGTTACTTACCAAGTAGACTCGAAAGAAGAATGGGAATGAAGAGATGGGGGCGAGAGAGGCCTGGTTTCACATGGAATAAAGGTTTTTGACTTAAGGGTCGCAGGTAATGTGGCCACATTGTCAAATACAAAAGCAAGACACTCATAAGCACGATAAGTAACTAGAGATAGGAAGAGCGCCCTTAGAAGGAAAAATGGAGTTCGCATCTGGTGCCCATATCCAACCAGGTTAAGCACATGAAGACAACTATATCCTCGCAGAAGCGCCATCGCCACCGGGGCTATTTTGCTACCCGAGATATCGTATATAGAGGGCAACCCCAGTTGGATGTGGCGCTTACGCGCCGAACCCTATTTTTCCTACCAAAGGTGCAAATGTGCACGAAAAACGCCACGAGGTAGGAAAATGTACATTGGATATGAGCTGAGTGTACGAGTTGGCTGAAGTCCTCGAAGCGCTCGTGGCGAGGGAAAACTAGTTGACACACTGCGTGCTTTTATCGTGATTTGTATTTAAGTAAATAAATTAGTTGCAGTTTACCATCAGTCATTGTTTGAGGCCACCCCCCAAAGACGAATGTTAAAAAGAAAAGCAAACTGATAATTTAAAAGTATACTGTGGCTGTTGGTTCACGAATAAATAAAAAGGAATCGAGAATATAGGAATATATACCGTGGGAAGATAGGCAACTGTTAAAGAAAGGAATGAAAGAGCAATGTGCCAGGTTGGAGTATGGTAATGTGGAAAGAATAAGAGAAGAATGGTCCTAAGACGGAAGGTGTGGGACACGCAGGAAGTATAGTTGAAAAAATTAAGCGCGCGTTTGAAGGTAGAGATAAAAAAATTCATCTACGCGTGTGTTTAGGGAGTAAAAAAATAGGGTCTCGTGAATATACGAATGATGAGGTGATGGTTAAAATAATGAAGCTATTGGAAGGCAATCCGATCAATAGTTCGTGTAAATATATAATGGAGAGCTTAAAAGAAAAAGAAAAAAAAAAATGATCGAGAGCCGATGTTACGGAGAGAAGGAGATGAGGTACATGCTATTAGTACGCAATAATGAGTGGAGCTACTTATAATTGAAAGTTAAGCAAACGTAGGACCACTGAAGCGAGTCAAGTGGCAGGGACTGTCGTGTATATGTATAAGACCATGTAAACACAGAAACGGCAAACAGTACAAGTGGTGAGAAAAAAAAATGGAAAGTTTAAGTAGATACATCGAGCAAACGTTTACTTGAGCAACGCAAGATCATGAGACATTAGCAGGGTGATTGCCAGCGCAAGTGTATGGAGATTGTTGTGGTAGAATAATGCAATAAAATAGAGCGAAGAGTAAGACAATCCCATCACCACCTATAATCCCGTTTTCGACGTTTCNATGAAAGGCAGATGCAATGGAAATATGTGGAAGAGAGAAAAAATATATTATACATCTACGAGTGCTTGCATTCATATATATATATATATATATACGTAGTTGGCACGGCGATGGTAAAAATTTGTTTGTTCGCAATGAGAAGGAGTCCGATTGGTGTTGCATATTGATACCTATAGAGAGAGGGTGTGAAACGCCGGAATGCGCGAGAACCGAATATCATCGTTGAGGCTGGTTTTGTGCGAGCCCATATCACATAGGGTTGGTGCGTTTATTCTGGGGTAGAGGAATTCTTCCATCGAGAGGGGAGAAACGCAGAATTACTTTTTTTTTTTTTCTTTTTTTTTTTGGAAAATTTTTTGACCCCTGTATACTTTGCGTGGTGTTCGTTTTTACTTTTTGAACGGCATATTTTGTTCGCATAACTTCAAAACAAAATGTGCGTGTGAGCTTTTCAATATAAAATTTTTGTGCGGAGCTTCAGTTTCGACCGGTGAGTGTAAAATGGATGCGTGTAATGTATAAATATATAAATTTTTATTTAATTTTTACATCGGCATTTTGCGTTTAAAGATGTTTCATGATATTTATGTTGTGCACGTATACCATGCATAAATAATATACAACAATAAAACAAATAAAAGACCTGAATGAATACATTTGAGAAGCGAAATCGTGTTTAATGATAAGTTTACCTTTTTCAATAAAAATTTAAATTCTTATTTAAAAAATAATTAAGCCTTTTATTTTTGGTGTGATTGGTTGAAATTATTATGCAAGCAAAAGTCATGGATA
>NW_019379549.1:285183-312397 GCF_000648655.2 Copidosoma floridanum
TAAATATTATTTACAATAAAAAACGGAAGAGTAGATCTTGACAAAGCTTTGTGCTGATTAATATACTTAGTTGAAAATTAACCCATTAAAAAAATAGTTTGTAGATATTTATATGAATTTTGCTTTTAATATTTATGTTGAAATATTCAAAAAACGTTTCAAACTTGGCGAAGCCCCGCAGTTTAATCAATATCAAAAACTTAAATAAATAAATACATAAATAACCATAAATAAATATTACAATAATATATGTGTGTGTGTATTAATACTATTAAAATATTTTTGTTCTGCAGTCACTTGCGTATTGCAAAATAATGAATAAAAATATCAACCTTTCGAGTACACTGATGTTTCATCCACAAAAGGTCATTATTTTGGCATTAGTTTGGCCAATTTACCGGAGTTTGGTAAGAAAAAATTCCTAAGCACCAAATTTCAATGTTTGTTTTATTCTCCACCTTCATAGATGGCACAAAGCTACAAGGCATCGCATAAATATTAAATTGGTAATTAAAAACGACAGTAAAAAAGCCACACAGCTATTGGGGCTGAAAAAAAAGGAGGAGGAGGAGGAGGCTCAAATGCAAGTGTACCCCCAAACGAATAAGTCAAAGACCCTGCACATGTGCACGCGGCCGCGAACCAAATAAAAATTCATAATCATCGTCGCCACTTTCGAGCTCCAGTGATGGGACATTATAGCATCGTATACGTGTGTGAAAATCAAATAACATAAGCATCCTCGTGCCCCTGTATGATTTCGGGGTCCATATAATATTATATACCGGCAGCTCCAAACTCCCGTACAACACCCGTACAGAGGGCGAGTCTTTTATTCGCGCCCGGACGCAGCTTAAGCCGCGTGAACTCGACGATAATGTTTGCCGAGACCGAGATATTAACTGTATCCCCCGCGTTACGGTGGCTATACCCGCCATGGATATTACGATCAAGCCTCCGTCCTTCGGGCACAATTAGTAATCCCTGGCACGCGACCACCGCCGCCGACCTTGTTTACACCGACACGTGTCTCCGGAGACACGCGTTCCACTCCCGCCCTCGTACTTTTACGAATTTTTCTCTCCCACATGGGGACAAAGTGCGCCCGAAACGCCCACGCTTTGCGGAGTCTATGTGTTTATGGCCTCTTTAACAACTTTGTCAACCCCCCGTCGAATTGGGCGCGTGCGCCTATATTTTCATTGGGCACGATTGGGTCGCGCGGACTTTCGGGGATTTCCCTCTTTGCGGAACGCGCGTCTCGGAATGACGCGTTCATATTTATAAAACAATTTGGGGATGTGTGGTTTCCTCGGTTGCAGTGAATTTTCACGTCTCGTTTCTTACATATAACTGATGTTGCATGAATAATTTTACCGATCGACATCACCATCGAACCGAACAGGTTGGGGTTCCCTATAGTTTCCAGATCAGCGTGCAAAAATGCCAATACTTGGACCTTACAAAATTTCGTTACCATTTTCACCGAACGAACAGAGTCGCTAATCAGGTTTCAACAACAAATACTTATTGCAGAAGCTGCTGTGATTTTATTCATATTTTGTAATATTTTTTAATGACGATTCATCAATTCCATTTACTTCAAAATATCACAAAAGAAAAAAAAACGAGGCAAATAAATTCGTCCTTCTGCAACATTTTCGCATCGTTTCACAGCAAAACCATCGATATTTACGTAAAAACATTATCAAATACTCGTGATTTTTTTTTTTTTTTTTTTGCGAAACCCGTTATTTGTAACTCCCCGGGTTTCCCAGGATGAAATCCAACGGCACGTGACCTCTGTCAATATGATAAGCCCCGGTGCGGCGTATATATATATTATACCCACCTCTTTTTTTTCACTCGTATACATTATATGCTGACTCTCCGTACATGTGTACATACACCTATGTATCGCCGGTCTACCTCATATATATATATACCAACGCAGAGTATCTGGGTATCCATTGCACGGGGCTCTCTCACTGGGATTTACCCCCTGGAGCGAGAGAGAGAGAGAGAAACGTATACATAGGAGCAAGTTTGTTGGCCGAGGCCGAGAGGGTGGGAGAACGGCAGAATTACCCTCCGCCTGCGTGCATCTTTTCGACGCTCCATGCACGGACCACATATTTGTATATATATATATGTACCATTGCCCGGGGGCGAGGACATGCTTCTGTAAATATTCGCAGGGCCCGTGTGCACGCGTATGTATGTACATGTATATACTGTACAAAATACTGATGTATTATTCTCTCTGGAGGCAGGAAGAATCTTTTCTGGGAAACGCCTGAGGGGGTGTTGGAGGGATTCGGGGGGGGATGCCGAGAAAGGCGCTTTTCCGATTTTCGCACAATCGGAGAAAGGCTCGCCGTGTCAAGTGCCGTTATGAGGATTACTTTTGTTTGCCAGGGGCTGAAAGAGGGGCCTGCAGGAGACGTACGTTTTGAATAAAGAGTTTTCATTAGCATTGCAGGACTATATGTATGCCTCATAGGGGGTGATGGAATTTTGAAATTGTTTCTTTAAATGGTAAATAATGATGATGATGATGATGTGGGTTGTATGGCTTTACTCGTTGGTCCATGAAAATTAAATAAAACGCGTTTTTCTGTATACTACGATCGAGACTACTTTTTTCCCTTACTTTCTGTGACATATTATTTCCTCCCAAGAAGAAATTCTCATTTGTTGTCCGTAGAAAAGTATTTCGTTACCCTCTGTGTGTTTACCACCCTTGTCTTCAGCTTTGGTAGAAAATTTTATTCAGAGTTTACGAAAATACTTTGCTCATTTATAGCAGGTATCATATGATTTTTACCTATAGGAGATAATGTTTCATTATTGAAAAACATTATATATCCTTTAGCATAGGAGGAAAAAAAGGTCGTACACGTGACTCTGAAAGACAAAACTTTGGGCTATGTTTTTGTTTTGAGGTTATTCATTCCGTTAAATTATCTTGCACCCGTCAGTTATTTTTTTTTTCCAGTGTATAGTTTCATGGTCCTCGTGCGCACAGGTGCATGAATAATCGTTAAACAGTGGTAAGTAAGAAATTTCTACTATCACAGATTCTGGAGCAAAACTCAGTCGAATAATATGTACATGCCTCCACTTTTCAAGCGACTGTTTTTAATTAAAAATTAAATTCAGTGAATTGATGTCGAAAAACAACGAAATTTCGATCGCCCATGCAGTTACAAATTTTATTTTTCAAAGTTGCCCATTCGAAATCTGAAATGAAAAAAGATATACAATTTATCAATGCGTTGAAATCCCAAGATTTTTTTCAAATTTTTTCAGTTTGATTCTTGATGATATTGATGAAATAAAACAAGTGTGACGACTAAATCAATCCAAGTCAATGAATGCACGTATGAATGGCACTTTTGTCGCGTCACGAGTACTCCGCACCAACCCTTGGAGATCGTCTCTTCCCACTAAGACCGTGTCAACGATGACAATCTGCACTTATCAACGATCTACGTAAGATGATACGATCAACGATCGCACCCCTCGTATATACATATATACACACAAGGGCCCATCCGTGTGAGAAAAGATCACCTCGGGTGTGCGTCCTCGTCTCGTAAATGGTAAAACAAAAAAGAAAAAAAGAAAAAATACAGACCAGCGGCACTCGACTCTGTGTACAAAGGATGACAACGTATCATCCCAATAAAAAAATAAACACCGGCGCAACGATGGAGGGATGTAGGTATAAAAAAATGGCACCGGTGCCATCGAGCCACGGGCCCTTTATCTCGACTCCCGCGAGCTCATCCGGCTTAACCGAGTACAGCACCCGGTGGCATCGATACTATCGAAGATCGTATATACACTATATGCAGGACACGCACCAGCTCGTACCAATATACCCCTTGTGGGGCGTCGCTCGACAGTCACGTGACGCCACGTGCGGGCCGACCGTCGCCGTTTTAGCGTCAATCCAAGCATGCGGAAAATCAAGCTTTGAAGTGCCATATATATATATACATACACTTGGTGAATTCGATGTCGATCTCGCGCGACCCAAGTTTACGGGTATGGTCCACCTTTCGGCCCTCCGTATACATACAGCCCGGGTCGCGCATTGGACGCTCCTCCGCGCGTGTTCTCCTCACCCACCTCTGATGGATACATTTTCGGGCCGAGCCCCTTTTCCCTGCTGCGCTCTCGCTTTCCCCTCCGTACAGGCGCGAAGGGGTGCCCGATGACGCTTGATCCCTACATATACAAGGGGGTGCGTATACACACACACACACACACACACACACACAATATTATTGTTATTATCCGTTACTAGCGATTTATTCGGACCTTATGTGCCTGTGAGTGGTGCGACTATTAGCCGAGACGGGCGCGGCTTTGATTTCATTGCTGGTTGAGCGCGTAATCGAGCGCGTCGAATGTATGTGCTCGTGGCGGGGTGAGGGGGTTTTTACTTTTTTTTTTTTTTTTTTTTTTTTAGTGAAACCCTCGCGATTGATGATTATTGACAAGAAGCCGAGGCATCAGGGTCTGATGTATGGCCAAGTGTATAACACACGAAATTTTAGGGTAAATTATTCCTTAATCAAAAATTTATGGAACATAACGGAACTACAAACCAATAACCCCTCCGGAAATGGTACGTCAGTTATATTACAGAGACCGGTATGGCGGTATGCATGTGTATAGCTACCAGTAGTGCATTTTTTATGCCCTCTTCTCCCTTGAATAAAAAGCCAGATGGTTTTTCCGTATGGGTATCGCATCGATCACTCGTGTGGTTTTTTTGAATTCCCAGAATTCTTTAAAAATCAATCATGCAGTTTTTAAATCAAAAATCAAATGGTAAAACTAGGAAAATTTGTATAACTATATACTTACTGCGTCTCCCACAGGAAAAATATAGTTGACACCAATAATGTGCGTGTATCCAACCAAGGCAAGCACAAAGGATCCTTTCTGGCACTGGAACAATTTGTCTGGTGACGTGTGCCAATAACCCAAAATCTACTTGCTGAACTTGGTGGCCAGAAAAGTCCAAATGGACCGATATGGATTTTGTTCCACATCACATCAACTGAAAATTGTATCTATTTAAATACGATACACAAAAAGATATAAGCTTATATACATAAGTGTAGCGTTTTTTTAAACAACTCATAATTGAAAGCCCTTACTATTACACGCGTTTTTTATGCATATATATATATATATAAATACGGAAGCAACAGATCTCGAGACAGATCTTTGGGGTACGTTTTTTTTCATCGTTCGTGCGTTCATTCATTCTTATGAAGTATAATTGACTTTGCTATCAAATTTTATGATTCGATTTATGTTTGAGATATATGTATATATAATATATATGTTGGACATCGAGCGATCGTAAAAAAAATCGTTCCTAAACCCAAGTCCCTTCGGGGAACACCAAACCTGTTTCTTGTTGGTCTTATAGGACCGGTTGAACTAAACCAAACCGAAACAAACCTAATTAGAGTGGTCTGTTCTTTGGTCGCGAAACTCGTGAACAAACCTTTACGGGTTGCCATTATATTGCCATTACTATTACATTTGTATTTGTATATATAAGCGTCTCAGGTCTCAGCCCAGCCCGCCGACGACGTACCATCGTCGCAAGCAAGCGCTGGTGCCGAGGGAGGACTTTGACTATTCGCTCCGAGCCGATGCAGAGGTTGCGCCCTTTCTAGCCAAAATCAGGCAACATTTCTTGCATGTAAACAAACGGTTTAGAACATATATACATACGTACAGCTGCTTGTGATTGGCACTTGGCAAGCTAGAGAGAGAACGACGATCCTCTCCTGCTGTCTTATTCAGCCAAGTGCCAATCACAAGCAGCTGTACGTATGTATATATGTTCTAAACCGTTTGTTTACATGCAAGAAATTTTGCCTGATTTTGGCTAGAAGGGGCGCAACCTCTGCATCGGCTCGGAGCGAATAGTCAGTCAGTTACAGTAATTATTTAAAGCACGTTGAGAACCATCAATATAAGATAACAAACAGTACAACTTGGATTTGGTGAGCACGATTTCAAGCATGATTCGCATGTTGCACATTTATTTATAAAGTAAGTAGTAGTGTTTGGTTTGAGTAGAAGTCGAAAAATTGTATGGACAAGTGAGGTGTAGGTGTACATATACCTACCTGCTACTTCTCATTGATGTTCTATTTTTCATCTAAGTGTGCGCGCATTTGATTGGATTGCAATGTTTAAACAGGAAATCCAGTGGTGTGTTAACGTGGAACATTAAGACATTTTGTTCACGCTTTTTTACCAAAAAGTTGGAAAAACAAACACCTCATAATGTCCGATGAGGAGGGTGGATGTATTTATGATGCAGTGTGGTCTGGCAGCGTTCAACTAGTGCGTGAAATCTTGCAAAGGTAATTTATATTTTAGAAGAGTACTTACTTAATTTTATCTTAACTTTTTATTTTTCTCATCCGCAATTTAGAGATCCATCTTGCGTTAATGAATATGACGTTCATTTTCAAACACCCTTACAATTGGTTTATCGTTGCACCCCTTACGTCAATCCTCAACAAGCTGACGACAGACTGCCAGTAATGCAACTGCTTATTGATTATGGAGCAGACATTAATATGCGTGCAAGGAGTAATCAGAATTCTTCATTCACGCCAGTACTCATCGAAGCAGCTGGAAAAAACCAGGTAATAACACTATTTTCAAACAAATCAGAAAATACACTACAATTTTTAATATATCAAATTATAAGATCGAGGGAGTGGCTCTTCTTCTAAAAAACAAAGCTGATCCTAACATCATAAACACCTTTGGTACAACAGCTTTGCTTACTGCTTTAAAACGGAAAGTTTCCGAATCGATCATTACAATGTTGCTGGATCACAAGGCTGATCCTAATACTGTTGATCTTTATGACCGTACGCCTTTAGAGTTGGCAGTTGCTGCTAATTACTCTCTGAATCTTATAAAAAAGCTCGTAGCGTGTGGGTAAGATATACTAAGTGTCTTATCACGTTTCTTACCGAATACTCTGCGTGATAATTTAATTTTAATTTTTTCACGTGACAATGTTATTTTGTTCTTTACAGTGCAAAGAGTAAAAATATTTACAAATGTTTACTCAAAGCATGTAAACCAGATCAGCAGCAAATTCTTGAGTACTTACTCAAAAATGCAACTGAAATAGATTCTCATAGACAGTATTCGTCCAAAGCTCTTGTATACTATATTGAGTCCACGAACCATCATTTAAATGAGGAAAATTGCATCCTCAAAAAGTTACTACTTCAGCAGGGAATTCATTTCGATATTGAAATGGGTAACTCGGAATTGCATCTCGCTGTCAATGATAAGAACGAATCAAAGGTCAAAACTCTGCTTCAGAATGGAGCCGATGTTAACATGAAAAACATTTTTGGCAATACACCCTTACATTTGCTAATTGGATTAAAATACGATGAAGACCGAAAAGATGAGCAGTTTAACGCCATTGGTAGACTACTTATTGAATACGGTAAATTAAAAACTCTTTTTATATAAAAATTAAAATTTTGTTAAGCTGTAAAGTATTAGGGTGATCTTAGCTGACAATTAAAATGTAAATATTTTTTAACAGGAGCGGATTTGCGTGCGCGCAATGTTATTGATGAAACGCCTTTTTATTTAGCTGTAAAAAAAATAAACGAGACAAACGATAAAGACCTGATGCTCGTGATGTTGACTAAAATCACAGGCATTCAAGAAATAAAGTCGGTTGATTTACCTCCACGGACTGATAAAGAAATGATAATTCCCTTTGATAAGAACGACATTAGGTTGAACGAACTCCTTGTTGCCATTACTTTGGGCTACGAGCAATTAGTCGATCGTCTACTGGACCTTGATTATGTCCATTTGGCAAGCAAAAATTTTCAATGTGAAGACGTCAATGTAGCTCTTTCAGCTGCTACAAATCTTTATAAAACCACGAAAATGCTATTAGAGGCTGGTTTTCAAAATCATGAGTTAGTTATTCAAACAGTACAAAAAATTTCTTTTTTTAATTTATTCCAATTGATTAAATAACGTCTTTTTAATAGGTATTTTCGAATGTTTTTTATTTGGGAAACCGAAAACGAAGTGCTTTATTCAAAAATAGCATGCTTATTCTGGGAGTATAAAAACCATATGACTGTGAGCAATTAATAAAATTAATAATTGTTTAAAGTGTTGGTTTCCTTATTTTTATTCTTTATAAATATCAAAGTCAGACACCGATTATTAGGTTCTAATTTAAAATTCAACCAATAAAAGGTGTTGCTGAGTAGCTCTGTAAAACTACCAAAAGAAAGAGTAATTTTACATAAAAACCAGAGATTAATTATTTTTTGTCAATTGCACCTTGTTATTTTTTTTTTTATTATANAGACCGCAAATGGAAAATAAAGATTTGTCGAGGATACGAGGGGATGAGAGAAATTTTAGCCACTGTTACACATATACGACCACTCGATTTAACGACCCGAACACACACATACATGTATATATACACACACAAAAATTTTAAGCTCCACTGCCCTAAAATATTTTACCTAAGTACTACTTTCTACAACTACGAGTACTTGGAGTATGTGATAAAAACTCGTCTTGATTTGGCATGCGAGAAGAGAAAGATACTAGATATCGCTAAAAATCATCTTAATAAAGCTCTTAAAAATGATCTGAATGCAATTAATTTGAAAAGCCTTCCGGATGAAATCGTATGGAAGATTTTTGACAACTTGAACATGAGAGACTTGAAAAAACTTGCCAAGATGGATACAAACATAAGTATTGAAAATTTTTTAATTGTTTATTTCAGGAATGATTTTTCAACTTTTTTTAATAACCATTTTTTAAAATAAAGCTACAGACAACAATTCTGATGAAGACTCTGATGAAGAAGACATTGAAGGTTTTGAAAAAGATGACGATGAAGATGCCATTGAAGGTTACGACAAAGATGACGATGAAGATGCCATTGAAGGTTACGACAAAGATGACGATGAAAATGCCAATGAAGATGACGATGACTCTGATGAAGATGCCTCTGCTGAGGTTTCTAATGAAGATGATCACAACGGTGCCAAGAAAGGATGCCTATGCAGTTGAAAATGACGTCAACTCTTCTTGATTCTTGAAAAGTCTTCTTGAAAATTTCGATCGTTGATAATATGCACACTCAATATAACTTCATCATAAATACTGTTGTCATGAAGTTTTTTTTCACAATGTCGCACTTGAATAGTACCTTAATGTATGTGATACTAAATCGCGCTAAATATTTCGATTAATATAAATAAATATTTACCTAAGCTAAAAATATAGTAACAACATAACATTAATAGATGTAACCCTTGTAGTGAGATAATCTCATGCTGAAAGGAAAGAGTTGAAAAGGTACGTATCATGCACAAAATCGTAGAATACTTTCATATTACATGAAAGAAAGAGTGCAGCATGCGTTACCCGTTAAATTTACATTAGTATAACGGAGTTAATCGGCTTATTTTCATAGTTTCATGCCATAATTTCAATTTGACAAATTTTGATTCACACCATTCACTTTGCTTTCGCAAACTTAACCTCAAAGTCAGAGAAATTGGTGCTGTTTAAAGGTGAA
The DNA here is from genome assembly GCF_000648655.2 of Copidosoma floridanum. The sequence goes on from NW_019379549.1 coordinate 294,833, forward strand.
CAGAAGACAAAAACCGAGTTTCATCAATACTAACGATTCTCTTAATATTTAAGCACAAGTAAATATACATAAATTGTTTATCTACTATCTACATGGGTATATACAAACGCATGCATATTTATCTGCATGTAGGGTAAGGCTAGATTACAGCCTATCAGGTTGCCTTCCAAGGGCCTATACCGTACACCTTGGATAAGTAGAGATACGTTTTTTAGAGACTCAGAGCCGAGCTTGATAAAAAATTTATCTGATTCAATGAAATATATAAACAACAATACCTACTTGAGACATCTGGATATCATTGCTTTAATCAATGCATATATAGTTAATTTACATACACTTTGATAATTTATTTTTCACCGCGTGTTTCTAAATAATTATATGATAAAACACTGATTGGTAATACTTTGCATTTTTTAATTTTTTCGATCACTCTTACGAAGGTCGAAGTCGAGTAATAATTTCTTACTTTTTTTTTTCTTTCTATTGTACAAATGCAGTATTATCTAATCGCGTCATTTATTATAATTGTTTCCGTAGGAGTGTTGGACCTATTTTATTGACCCCTAAAATTAACTTTTTTTATCTTCATGTGTATGTACACAAATATATGTATAAATCACCTACAATACTTTCACTCTATATGTAACAATTAATTGTGACACATTTATTATTTCTTGAAATACGTATCCTTTTATGATTCAAAGTCTATAATCATATACCTATATTATTGGTATATTTTATTTGAAAACTGATTTAAACTGCGATTCAATTGTAATTTTTTGTGTTGAGCGCGTACGTCTATGTACCTTTTACTTTAAACAACGAATTAAGCTCAAGACCAAGTTTTCTTGGACAAATTGAACTCCAGGAGGGGGGAGGGGGGTGTACTTATTCAAACATAATTATAACTGTTCATGTATATACGTATGACATGAACCACTTATCAAAAAAATCTACATACATGTTTAATGCAATGTTGTATATTGTCAGAGATTGTTCATCAGCTATTTGATTCATACATTTATTAATTGCTGGCGATGTAATATATAATATACGTTTAGGAAAAACAAACAATATACAATCAGTCGAGTGCACTTGGTGAACAGAGGAAAGAGGACAACGATAGGCATATGTACACGTAGTCATAACGCATTCCTGGAGCGCAATCGCGCGTACGTGTATATATATATATATATATGTGTGTGTGTGTGTGTATGTGTGTGTGTTATATGCAATGGGATACTGACTTTTAGCTTGCTTTGTTTTGATGATTTTGCCGAGTACGCCCGTTGTTATACGTTTTAATGGTAATTGTTGGGTTTGGCCACCGACCACCTTACCGCGTCATTAATGATTATGCGTCGCTGGGACCTCGATGGATTTGAAAAGTTACCGTTTCTCTTTTATCGTTGCGCGAGAAAAATTTACGCCCTGCGACTTTTTATTCATTTACTTTTAGAGGATGTTGTCGCAGTTTATGGTCACAAAAGGGTAAAATTTCAATTTCGTTATTTCTCTGGAATTAATCACCCAAGCACATTCAAATTTCATTCGTTTTTGCTTCGTATCCAGCTCGGACTGTATTGGTAACTTTTTCTTCCCCAATAACGATATTATTGTCAATTTTGATGCACAAAAAAGTGCGCACCTCATTATATTGTGGATAAATTAATTTGTCGGGCGATGACGATGGCAGTTAAAAAAAAGAAATTCTATTTCATGTAATGGTCCGTGGGAANTTTTTTTTTTTTTTTTTTTTTTTTTTTTTTTTTTTTTTTTTTTTTTTTTTTTTTTATATCGTGTACCTTGCCTGTTTCACCGCGTGCATGGGGAGAAAAAACTACCCTCGCAGCAACCCAGTGTCCAAAAGGGGCTTTTGTCGGTGAAAACACTACAGGGAAAAGTATACAATTGCCACTGAGCCAAATTTTTATAAAAACTTTATAAAACGTACTTTTCCTTGGTGGATTTTAAGCTTGACTTTTTTTTTTCTTTTTTTTTTACCATTAAATTGTGTCGAAGCTAAAGTATTATAGATAAAACCTTTCTCTGCATAACTCATCGGCAGTTAATCCTATTTTAAACAATCATCTTTGATTTTGCAATTATATATACAAGCATTTTCTGAAAATTTAGAAAATAAATGTCGTAGAATCATATCAATGCATATAACACGGTTTATAACAATAAACCCAATAACAAAAGTACGCGACACGATCCGCAAATTTAATCGCACGTGAGACCGCAAATGGAAAATAAAGATTTGTCGAGGATACGAGGGGATGAGAGAAATTTTAGCCACTGTTACACATATACGACCACTCGATTTAACGACCCGAACACACACATACATGTATATATATATATATATATGTATTATGTGTGTGTACCAAGGACCCCTTTCCTCGTTGTGGTGGTAGTGCCACCCTCCTGGTTTTCTCTGCTGCATGTGTGCCCAAAGACGCGTACACATGAAGGTACGGAAAACACAGGCAACCCACCCCCTGTTACCCTTAAATACCGTATACAGGCACTGGACGCGGGGTCGCACGAAAGAGGATGGAATTCGAGTCCGTGTGTTATTGCATTTTGCTCGAGATCTCTATTGTCATCGTGACGCGTTCCTGCCGCTGATGCTCCATACATGTGTATATGCATTATATAAAAGTGAAAGGGTCGCGCGCAACGGGAGGAGGGTACCTTATATCACGGCTGACGCGTCCGGCTGAATTAATTCGCTCGTTTTTTTTTTTTTGTTTTCCTTCCCTTTGGCTGCATATTTTTACCGGACCCCTCGATCCTTTGTCCATCACCGTGCGCGAGTATAATGCTTTTTTCATCGATATGCATTGTTTTCTAATTATCGTTGCTGCCGTGTAGGGGCTAAGGAGGTGTGCTTTTCTCGAACAACTTTTCATGGGGATCTTCGCCGGAGATACTGGCTGAAGAAGTTTTACTATCGTATGCAACAATCGTATCCTCGTTGTTACGTTTTTTTTTTTTTTTTTTTTTTTTTTTTTTTTTTTTTTTTTTTTTTTTTTNATATATGTAACGTTCGAGTAATACAACACGCGCTCGCGTGCATCCGACAAAAAGCTCTCGGGACAATAGATATACGCGCGCGATTTTACAAGACGAAGAGATCATAAATCAACCGATTACGAGACCGATTAGGACTGCACGTACGTATAATATGTATGGATGCACGTGGAGAAATACTATATACATATATAGCTACTTGTGTCCCCGAGTCGCGCTAATGATATGCCGGCCGGCAAGCATCCCATGTACGTAGGAGCGCAAGGGGTCGTTTTGTCTCTCCTCCCGCGTGTTTTATATACCATATATATATATATATATACACGTCACGTACACGCGGAATATGCGATTATACGCTTGGTATTTGGCGTGACGTGCTTTTCTCTTCCTTCGTCAATGTGATGTAAATGTATGGAATAAAAAAAAAAGGGAGATCACACGTTTGGAAGCAGACACTATAGGGGAGGGGGGTTGCCTTTTTGGACGTGTATATATATATATACATACAGAGATGCACTGCACGCACGCATCAGGGAGTACAATGGGCGGGCTGATGCTGCACCTGCGCGTATGACAGCGGGCATTTTTCATCCCTTGTCACATCCTCATCTCCTCTCTGTTTCTCGGTTGTTGGCCCGAGTTGGCGGACAATGCGTCTTTAAGCTTCGTAACTCACGTTTGGGGCGATGACGAATCACGTGTGCTTATGCGACACAAACACCGGTTGCGCTTTTCGCGAATCAGAAAAATCCATCGAGGCGAGGTTTTGGGGTACGGTAGAGGATGAGTTTTTTTTATCACAAATTGTTAAATAATCTATGACCGTATGGGTAAATTAAAGTAGGTAACTAGGTATCTATGGTATGAGTAAGTGCATTGTCATTCTGAATCTTTGATGGTGAGTATGTGGTCAAAAAAAAAAAAAAAATTTATTTCGTAAAAAACCTAATGAAATATAAAATCATACAATCAATTGCAATACAAACCTAAGTAATTTAATAGTTGCTAGCTCGTAAAATCTGAAGATTTCTTACTGATTCAGCTGGTTAAAGACTTTTAAAAACGACAATCAAATCGTTCTGCTGGCAATTGTGTTTTTTTTTTTTTTTTTTTTTTAATAGTATAACATCCAGTTCTGTAAAATTAGTGCATTTACCATAATTTTTTAGTCACATGACAGATTTTCATCTTTTACCAAAGAGTTACTTAAAAAAAAAAAAAAAAATTATAATTCTGTTTTTTCTAAGCTACAAATCAGGTAATGAATAACAAACAACAACAACATGTAGTGATAAAAATACATCAGTCGAAAGTTGTACACTGAATAAAAAAAAACCAATATAAAAAAATATACACGTGTATTGAATTCATACCAACAGGTGTTTGTAGATAAGATATATATTTTTATCAACCACAATGTCATATTAATCTTTCTGCAAACACACAATACATAATAGAAAGTCACCCTTTGTACAGCAGGTACCTCCTCCATCCGCATAAAATAAATACACCTGCATGCAGATATGAATGTTGGTTTAAAATAAATCACGACGTATTATGGTCGTGATTGTTGCAGGTGTCTTCACATGCGTATCAGTGGCTCCTGTATAGTTTTCGTAGAAACATAAAGTAAAATGATTTATTGTTTTAGAGAATAATGCCAAGCCAATACTGCCATAGTTAAATGTATACCGTTTTCAAACGGTGACTCCGCCGATCTAAGTGTCTTGAAACTAAATATTTTGTGTTTAATTTCCATCGGGGATTTCACAAATTTTGAAACCTATTACGGAAACTTTTCATTGTTCACCATCCCGTTGCTCGAAAAAATAATAATAAAAAAAAAAAAAAAACATCTTTTGTTACAATTTTTTTTTTTAATTCCTCGAATATCCTCGTCAGTTAACAGATTACGACGCAAAACCCGCTAACAGCGCATGCAAGACAGGGACGGATAGTAGACCTCGTCAAGTGCTACACTTACCCCTCGGCAAAGCGTAACACATCGGTATACCTGTATACAGCGCACGAAATGACCGTGAAGTACTTGTGCCCCGTATAATTGTATATTATACAATGACACGTACACGGAGCGACAATAGCCGTCAAGCTCCATCAAATCAATTCGGCTCGTTTCTCGAACCAAAACAAGAAACCTCACCCCTGCCCAACAAACCCCGTCGAAATCCGAAAAAAAAAAGAGCAAAAGCCCGGAAAACCCAAAGAGAGAGAGTCAATGTCACTGATCGGAACAAGAGAGAGAGATGAGCGAAACGCAACCACACGGGGTTTTATGTGCATCACAGGGGGGGGGGTGGAGGCGAGAAACACCCCGCGCCCCTACGCGTATCGCATTACCCCAGCCGGGTAAGGCTCGTTTGTCTCGCAAATCAATTACAGACCGTTTCGACGTCCACCTTACGTAGCAATACGCTATGCGTCGTATACGTATATATGTCTTTCACCCCCTGCCCCCCTATCCCCCGGCTTTGGGAGCGTGAAATTCGGGCTCGCGCGAGGATACTTTTGACATCAGCGGTAAAAGTCGAGCTGCAGTGTATAAGGTGGCACGCAACACCCCGTACATATATATACATACATTGTACACCTCGAGTTGTCTCTCTTTTCAGCGACACCCTCCCTCCCCCCTTTTTTTTCCCTACGTACGAGGTACAGGCGGGCGACGGCTGTTTGACAAATAAAAGTCGGCGCGCGTTCGCTTACGTGTATGTTACACGCACACGCGCGCGCGAGTGCCACATCCCCCGACGATATACGGCTAGTTGGGCATTAAACTCTGGTATGCCGAGTTCTCTTTTTCTCCGACAGTGTATAGGTATATGTATATGTGTGTATGGGGCGCCAGGGGGGTATATCTGAGCGCGGCGTCACGTTGCGAGGGCACACGGATGTATGTAAGGGAGAGACTTTTGGTATAAGCAATGCAAAGCATTTAGTCGGGTGGGGCTTGACGGAGAAACACGTGCGCCCTGGACGTTTGACCCGCAAGGGGTTTGTATTATATTGGCAGCGGAGCTAAGGATCGCTTTCCGTCTCCTTTTATCTTTTCTCTTTGTCTCTCATTCTTTGGTTTACACGAGACGTGGACCGATCGACGCGTCTTTTGAACGTGTATATATCGTTTGCCCGTGATATATATATTACCTTTTTGTTTTTATTCTTTCATCATTTGCATGTGTTTTCATCCCTCGTGAGTATATATTTATACATATACACCTACATCGGGTGGTTGGGTATGATAATTATTTAATATAAACAAGGTCCTGTGATTTTAAGTCACTATTACATTTTTTTTTTTTTTTTTGGCAATCTCAATTACGTTGCATTGTTCACACACATTCATACCCCTGGTGTTGTATAATTACATTTTTTAACCAGATGTTGTGCTGTACATAATTCGTCATAATTATTTTATAGTTCCTTAAATCCTATACCAGATGTAATTTTGTTTCAAAAATATTGTGCATTAATTTTTTTTATTACTACGTGATCAGCAGTTTTTCCAACAAAAAAAGTGCAACGATTTTTTAGAAGATAAGCCTGATTATAAGCCGTGCGAGTAAAAATACATTAACACTTTTTTCAAATGCTTTAAAGTAGTAATGAAAAAATCTTTTCCAGCATTCATAATACGTAGTTTTTTTTAGGAAAAATTATCGTACAAAGTATATGAAATATGTACGTGCCCAAGTCTATTATTGTTTAAAATAAAGTAACCAAGTAGCGATAATACAAATTAATTGCTATTTGTGAAAATAATTACGCAGGTATAGTTTGTCTCTTATCACGTGAGATGATATCGATTGAGGGTCTTATATAAATATACCTATACAGTATCTATACTGGCGGTATATGTTGGTATATATGGACGGGGAATCAGTGATGGGTGAAATTGTAATTGAGATGTTTTTTCCTATCACTGTACAAATTTTATTGAAACGTAATTGAAATTTAATTTACTGTCCGATATAAATGTACTATGTGTACAACATGTGAAACAATATTAATAATACTAATTTAATGTATCATACAAATTGTAAATTGAAATAACAATTTATAGTTAAAAAATAAAACACGAATTCAATTATTTTATTTTTAATTTTTTTAAATGGTTATGGTAAGGTTATTGAACAACATTTTTAATTTCGAGCACAAGTGCAATCAACATGAGCCTGTAAATGTCATAAATCGAATTTTTTTCCTCTTTTCATCATCAATTTCTCAATTGTTATAAATATCTAAAGGAATACCGTCCCCCCAAAGTAAATAATTGAACAGTCGAAAAGATGAGAAATAATAAAATATACATCAAATGACATGTGTCCTGCTATTTTTTTATTTTATTTTAACTGAAACATTAATTTTCACGATAGTAGCGCGAACTCAAATATTGTTAAATGTGTTAAATTTTATTGCATTTGCTGATTTTTCGTCCAATTTACAGCATCATAAGTGTCTTCTGAATGCATGTTTTCTTGAAGATAACAAAATAGTAATAAAATAAAAAAAAATTTGTTTTCATACATAAGGGTGAATTTAAATTCCAATGAGCTAAAATAATTTACTGCATAAAATTTTCACACATATAGCTGAATATAAATAAAAACCAATTCTTTTTCAACTGACTTTTCAAGACCAGAACATAACTTGTAATACAGAGGCTTTCACGTGGTAAAAAATGTCAACTTTTCTTGGTCTTGCAAAGTTTTAACTACAAATAACTTTTTCTTTTTTAAATGTAAGAATAGTTTTACACTATGAAATATTATTCAAAAATAAAAGAACAATTCTACTTTTAACAAAAAAAAGTTCAAAGTAAAACGTTGGACTACTGACGTTGACTGTATAGTTTGTTATAACTATTTAGTGAAGGCTTCTCTTAAATTACATGTATAAAGCTTATTATTGGGAAGCAGCATGAAAGATCTTTTCACGTAGGAAGTTTTTGATACATACGAAATATATTTTTTTAATGACTCTTTTTTTACTTGTTATTTGAGTTTTAATGCTTTCATTTAATTATGCAAATAAGCAAAAGATACATGTGTATTTTAAATAGAAAAAAAAAAAACAAATTTCAAATACTGTACCTCGTACTCTGTACAGATAAATGTTTTCATTCCGAGTGGTATAGTGAGTAAGTACGAATCACTTTAGTACACAAGGCCCACCTGTTTAATATTTTATAAAAAATGCTGCGTTGTGTATTTCATTGACTAAAAGATCCGTATACGTACGACAAAACACAAATTTGTATCTTTTATTCGTTTTTGAAACAAACACAGGGTTTTTTGACTTTGACTGCAAACTTCCACTCGTAAGATAATTATGCATAACACTCAGAAATAATAGACGTATTAACAAACAAAATTATGTATTAAACATTTATATCTTGAAAGATACAACGAAAATACATTAAAAATTTTTTTAACTGTTTTACATACCATCAAAGGTGTTTTTGTTGAATTTTTTTTTTTTGACAGAAAAAAAGTGATGTGTTAAACATTTTTTTCCGAGTAAGCGTATAGTTTTCTTCATTGATTTATCTACTTATAACTAAACGATGTTTCTAAGAACCAAGCAAAAAAAATTCAAAAAATTATAAGACTTAGTCGCTGTTAAAAAAAAAAACTTATTAAAATAAAACAACATTTTCTGTATACCCCCACCGAAAGTGCTTCATATCTGCCCTGCTCCAAAACAGATAATCAGCTCTTTCGACGAGGGAATGCAGAAAAATAGTACACACACCACGTTCGGAGGTTAACAAATGCCCTAAATTTCACCTTATCCACCCTCGCTTACTAGGTGTGTAATATACTATAATTATATCGCAATCGCATAGATACACGCCGTACCGATTCTATAACGAGAAAAAATAAATCGTGGTGGCACAATATTTCCAATATCCAATTAATTATACACTATTTGTCTGCTTTTCTGTGAAAAAACAAAAAAAACATAAGTAATTTGGGACAAAAAAACCAGTATCGATACCAAGTATAGCAAGGTACACCACGAAAATTGCGCAATCTCTTTGCACATGTATAGCCAATCGCACTTCCAAGCCTTTTTTCTCTCGCAAAAGTTGAAAAAAAAAAAAAAAAAAAAAAAAAAAAGATTAATAAATAGGAAAAAAAAAAAAAAATATATACAAACCCATAGGGGACAGCGCAGTGTCCATAGATACCTGCACACCGAGAGGACAGCCCCGGCGTATCGATTCGAGAGAGGACCTCGGCCAATACGTATGCGCGTACGCACAGGGACACCCGAGGGGCGCGCGCACCCCGGGACCGCCATTGCCACGACAAAGGCGTGTCCTTATCCCCCGGGCGTCGGCCAATCGCCGCGTCCCTCCCTCGTCTCGGACACCCCCTGCGCGCGACAGATCAACACCAGAGAAGAACCTGCACTGCGCTCGGTGCCACTCCGCTACGGACACGCTGGACACACCATCCGCTCCGTCATGTGATTTTTGCTGTGTGTGTGTGTGTGTGTGTGTTTTTTTTCCTTTCCTCCCGAATCCTCGAAACAGTGCCGTTCAAAGTTGGAAAGTGCCAAACGTGAGTCGCCCACGAGTTCCCGAGTTTTTCCAGTAGGCAAACGCCGAGCGGCCACAAGAAGAAACAACGCCGGGATGCCGAGGCGAAGCGCGCGACCGAGGAGTCCCGGCTCTTGACGAAAACGACGGGGCACACAATAACACGCATTTCCCAAAGGAAGTAAACATTTGTGGCTCGTGCGGTTCATACAAGTTTGTTGTTGTATTTGTTTTTTGTTGTTTTTTTTTTTTTTTTTTTTAAACCCCGACGCTGGCGCCGAGGCCTCCGGGGCTCGTCCCAAAATGCTCGAGCACTACACGGCCATGGTGCCGAACCCCCTGAGCTCCGCGGCCGAGGTGGCAATGGCGCCGGCCTTGCAGGCTGGCCGCTCCATCACCTTCTCACAGGCCGTCAACAATAACATTGGCGGTAAGCTCTCGGGCTCTGTACTATATTTAGTCTCTGTGTCTGTTTTTTTTTTTTTTTTCTTTTCTTTTAATGTGTTTTGTATATATTATATTTTACACGTGTGCGTAGGTTGTTTTTGAGGTGACGTTTTAGCGTTTGGTGTTTGATTTGATTTTTCTCAACCGAGACATTGCTTTGATACCCGTGGGGGTAAAGTAAGGGATGCGGGTAATTTTGTTGCGCAGCTCTTGGAGAATCGATGAGTGAAATACACACCTACGAGTAATTTTTTTATCATTAAAAAAACGGGTTTCGATCGTCAAAATCAAACGTAAGGTTTTCTCTCGCTTTCTTGAGTTTTTGAAGAATTTCTTCCTCTCGAGGATAACGGATTTCCATCCCATGGCTCAAATAGCGAGAAAAAAGGATTTTTGACAAAATTTTCTCTCCCCTTGTACGAGTGGCCGGACACTTGGCATCTCTTTTGTTCTAAAAATCGCGAAATTGTTCATCCCCCCCGAATCCTTCCATCGAGTGAAACTAGAATTCCATGGTACCGCTGTCCCACTCTCTTTCCTCCATTCAAAATCCGCGAGCCCAAAAAAAAAAAAAAAAAAAAAAAAACAAATCACACCCCAAAGCCGCAACTAAATCAGCCCAGAACGGACAGTCACGTATACATACGTAAAGCCATTCGTCCGCGACCGCGCGCATGCACATCGAAGAGTCTCCTCCTCTGCTTCTCTTCGCGGCGACACATTAGCCACATCCAAGGCTCATACGTGTATATTTTGCGTTATGTATCGTCCGGCAAAAGCTCTCGAGGGCCAACCACCCGCCGATACACTTCTCTCTTTCACCCCTTGTGTGCTACCCACGCACGCTTACGCGCCTATCGCAAAGGGAGATTACATGTATATACATGATATACAAAGAGGGCAGATGGCCGCCGCACTCGAGAGCGCGTCCTCTTTTTCGGCTTCCTTTCCGCGCCGGGGGGTGCAAAAGCCACTTGTCCTCACGCTGCGTTTTTCCATCTCCCTTGTCAACGATACGCCACGCGTGCACTCGATGCTCGTTTTTTGTGTGAACCTGTTGTGCGTGTTTTTGTTGTATACACCGCTGCTTCCGGGCCCTAGTGCTGGGACCTCTTTTGGGTCTATTTTCTTCCTGTCCATGGCTCTTCCCAAGGGTGCAGGGAAAAACGAAGAGCTCGCAACTTTTTCGCTGCTCGTACGAGTGGATATGACATACACATAGATGCATGCTTTTTTTCTTTCTTCTTTTTTTTTTTTTTTTGAAGTCATTTTACCCCGATAAATCGACGATGTAGGAGATGAGGACCAACGATTTTAGGCGTCATCAGTGCACTGTAAAGTCCAAGTGTGTTAAAGTATACGTCGAAAGAGTGTCATCGGAATTTGTAAAAAGTCGGAATTTGAACTATTTTACCTGTTATGTCAAACCAAATTGCTTTTTCCATTGACGATTGACATGAGAAGGCTGTTTACACTTGTGAGCGTGTTAAATCTGTGACAGTCAAGTTTTTTCACTCCACAGCTTTCCTACATTGATTTTTCCCATTCAAATGTGTCCAGTTAAGTGGAACTCCGTAGATTTGGCTGTCCTTAAAATTATTATCCACCCCACCACGATGTGTTTTATAAATAATAAAAATTTCAACTACACACTTTGAACGAGTACTTAAACATTCTTGGATTTACAGTGTACACTGGTATAGATAGCGCACGATAAAGAGAGAGGGAGCATGAAAACGCGCACGTGTATGGTAGATGTAACGTAGCACTAGTAAACACGAAAACAGAATCGGTAGAAAAGTATTTCCGTAAACTCCGCAGAGGGAACGATAACGGTGAAACAGGAGGCGAGTCTGTTGAACGCCGTCGGGGGCACGTCGAGCTGCGCTAGCTGCGGCCGCAGCATAGCCGATCGCTTCCTCCTGAGGGTGAACGAGCGCGACTACCACGAGAGTTGTTTGGCGTGCTCGGTGTGCGCGACCCCGTTCTCGGACACGTGTTACACCCGCGACTGCAAGTTCTACTGTCGCGAGGACTACGAGAGGATATATGGGACAAAGTGCGGCAGGTGCCAGCAAAAACTCGACAGCAACGACTTGGTCATGAGGGTGCAGACGGGTATGGTCAACGGCCGGCCCAAGGGCCCCATTTTTCACGTCGAGTGCTTCGTTTGCTGCGTGTGCAACGAGCAGCTCCTCAGGGGCGCCCACTTCATACTCAGGCACGGCCAGCCGCTCTGCAAACGGGAGTTCCAGAACGACATTTACAACATGAACAGCCCGCAAGGTATAGATTATTCTCATTGCTCTTCGTCTCGTTGTACCTTCCTTTAATTTTTATTTTTCCCCCCTCGGTGTTTTTGAGCTAAGAGGACTTTTCAAGTGGACACGTGCATGAGAAGTGTGGTGTACAAATGACAGATTTATCCGTAATCGCTAAGTATGGGATCGGTAGTACAAACGATTGTTAAATCGACTAAGGTATCGAGCAATCACTCTAGTCTGGTCTGCAACAATTTACATTTCTCGATCTTTCCCGCGTTTCGAGGATAAGAGAATTCGTGTTTAAAAAAAAAAAATAAAAAAATATCACAAAATTTCATTCACTCGACATTATGTTACTTAATCATTATGAAAACAAAAAAAAAAAAACAAAAAAAATGTTTACAGTAGCAGCTAGCCAAGATTCCGGTGGCTTAGATCAAAATGCCTGCACTAGAGCACGATGACTTCTTTCGGCACGGAAAAGTTGCAGACTAGGCGCGATGATTGCTATCAGGTACGATTTTGCATTAACGGCTCTATAACATTTATTGTTTAAAAGAATTATTGAACCCATTATAAATAAAATTTCAATTAATCGCAAAGTTTTTACAAATTGAATGCCCAAGTACGTTGCGAATGTCTTAAAATTACTACATATTGATTATTATAGAGTTTTTTCTTTCATATGGGAATATGGTTTTAATAAACATCAATCTTTTATCATTAAAAACAAAGCGAATTAAAGTAATTTGGTCAGAGTACTGGACGAAGATGAAATATAAAATTTTCTACTTTGTCTGACCAAACGTTTACTCGTACTACTGCAAAAAATAAAAATCGTTTTTATTTACGTAATTAATTAGCTTTGCGTGTATTCGCACTTTATACAACAAAAAATAAAAGTGCTCAATTATTAATTCAACTATTTACAGTGTTACATAAGTTTTTATCAAATTAATACAAATGACAGTCGAGAGTTGTTCTGCTTTTTATTTGTTTCAAGTTGGCGGAAATGAATAAATGGATATGCATGATATTCCGAATTGACGTATTTCTGTTGAGTAATTTTACTAGTTGTTAAAAAAGTAAATTTTGAAAATGTGAAGCATTACACCGATCGCGTGAGAAAACTTTTCACTGTCCGCAGTAGTGCGAGTAAACCTTTGGTCAGACAAAGTTGAAGAATTGGAATACAGTGACTTTCACGCGTGTGACGATGCTCACAAAAGTTATCATTAGAATAAAAGTATAAGCTAGTCGATTTTACGAGGTTAATAGTGGCTTGACTTATTTAAATAAATATTCTACACATGATTATGTCATTCCTACATTGTTTTCCACTAGGGCATAAAGCACATCAGTACCATGTTGTTATTTATAAATTTATTTTTATTCTCACATACTACTCATAAATATCTGGCTTTTTTTGACATTTTATCAAACTCGTTTCCCAACTAGGTATGGAAACTCTTATTTTTATATTTAAAACGAATGCGCACAATTTTTCTCGACTGAAGTTGATATCACTGTCAATTTTTTAAGATATTTAGTTGTAAAAAAAATTCGATTTTACAAGCTATTTAATTTTTAAAGCTTATATATTTATAATAATCGTCAGTTTTTATGAATATTAAGTGATAAAAAATTTAATTTTGCAATCAATATAAAAGCTATTGTTTTAAAAATTTACTTTCCTTATTAAAATCATGGATAAAAATATAACACGAAAAAACGTGTGGTACGATGATTTTTGCATTATCTCTCAACAAAGCATTGCCCATAATGACAAATACAAAAATTATTGAAAAAAAACCGATTTTTGATATTTCATTGTTTTGTTGTAAAGCCAAAATAGTGATGAAAACCGGATGATTTTCTAGATTCACGACTCCCTGCGTTTTCAAACAACAACACACGAAATTTTACATAAAAAAAAAAAAAAAAAAAAAAAAAAAAAAATCCATCGCTCACAACCCGAGTAAGCAACAATTTAACCTGCTCAGACGACGACCTGCTTGACGACAGTAGGCCGCGCGACGGTAGGCGCGGCCCAAAGCGACCACGCACGATCCTCACGTCGGTCCAGAGGCGCCAGTTCAAGGCCTCGTTCGAGGTCTCGCCCAAACCTTGTCGGAAGGTCCGAGAGGCCCTGGCCAAGGACACAGGACTCAGCGTGCGAGTCGTCCAGGTCTGGTTTCAAAATCAGCGGGCAAAGATGAAAAAGCTCCAGCGCAAGGCGAAAACGGACACCGGCACCGACAAGGACATCAAGGAGGAGAGGAAGCCTGAGAGCCCCCACAGTGATCACAGTGAGTGTCTTTTTTTTTTTTTTTATAATGCAAATTGTGTGATATCATTTGGAATTTTTAGGCCACTACATGAATGCTTTGACCATGCGAGATGGGGAATCGTCCAACTTCCCGTCGGCTACGCAACCACTCAATCCGAATAATCCATATTCACCCGATGGTACGTTGAATGAGTTTTTTTCTCAATTGTTAAAACGCATGATTGTCTTTTTCATTTTTATTAAAATAGGTACATTGACATCTAAATTAAACAAGTTGTAGTTGTTGAAAATTATTGTTGGATATTTTTACTCGTGACATTTTTTAGTTTATTGTTAAATCTTTTTTATTTTTACATTATAATTATTTAGCAGTATTGGTAGTATCATTTTTTTTTTTTTTTATATTTTAACCATGTTACCATCATAAATAAAAAAGTTTTTTTTAATTTTTCTTTTAATGTTTTTTAAAATTTTTGCACATAAACAAACCATGTTATACTTATGCAACATATCTTTATAAACCGATAAAAAATTTTGAAAAAAAAAACAGTGATAATAAAGTTTTGATAATTTTTTCCACTGCATATTTTATCTTAAAAGTTCTCTTAGGAGATTAAAATGCGTGAAAGTAACATTTTTCTGCAAATATTGATGAAAAAGGCGAACTGGCGAAATAATTCCACTTCTGTCGATTCACTCCACACGAAATTAAATTAAAAAAAAAAATTACTAAAATATTTGAGCTTTTAATTTGTACTTGCTCAATCAAAAATTACTATTTGGATCAAAGGTAACAAGCAAATAATTTAATTTTAATGAAAATTCACAAATGACAAGAGTGAGCTTTGTGATCGCATGTAATTTTCCGGTGTTTTTTTTTAACTTCTTACTCGACTAATTTAATTTCGAATCTCTTTTGAAACGAAGCACGTTTTTATTTATCATATATTTGATCGACCTGAGCTGGAAATAATATGATAAAGACTTTTTTTTCAATTTTTGTAAAATTAGTTTGAAAAATTTCACAATAGTAGAATAAAATGACCCATAAGCTTTCTCGTGGGACAAAAATTTTGTTTATTTATTACAACTTTTTTAAATAAAATTTAACGGCTGATTAGAATTTTTCTAGCCCGTATGTACGTGTACCTATATTTTATACATTTTTTTTATGCTCTGTGTCAAATTAGTGCAATTTTAATGATCAAACTTGATGTAGTTGCATCAATTATGTTAATACGTACAATAATACGTTAATACGTACGGCTGCAATCATAGATTAAAATTAATATTGGAGCTCAATACATATTTTTTTTTTTTTAATTTTGCTGAAACAATAAACGTTACAGTCCTCTCTAACAATCCAATAACTCGTGGCAATGTGCGAACGTCGAATTCTAACATCAAACAGAACGAACGTGGTTAACAAAACTCAGTTATTGAGACATGTAAGAAACCTCCTATATAAGCCACTACATTTTACGCTGAACACCCCCTAGCGTTGCATCCCCTTGTGCGATACATCAGTACTCTTTCTTATCAACCATCAGTCCGAAAAATGTTTTTTTCACCACCAGCAGATATATATCTACTTAAATTCAAATCGTGATCACACAAAAAAAAAAAAAAAAAAATCGGCTCATCATGTACATTTTCGGCTTGCAGATGCGTACCCGGGTCACTCGGGGGAGAGCTTCTGCAGCAGCGACATATCGATCGACGGCACGGAGGCGGGCTTCGACCTCGGCGAGAGCGAGAGCGGCCCCATCGACGGAGCCACGAGCTCGCACTCCCACCACTCGGGGGTCGGACCCCAGGGTGGGCCCGACCTCCAGTCGCTCAGCCAGGGTCTTCACGCCGCGGTGCACAACCCCATCGACAAGCTCTTCATGATGCAGACCAGCTATTTCAGCAGCTCCGATCACCCGTAGATCGTGGGTCAATGTGTATCTGCCCACGATGGAATTGTCGTCATCTTTTTTTCTTCGGCGAAAAGAAGTATAAATGTCTTGGATTCGATGAGCACTTGGGACAAAAATTACACCGAGCAATTCTATAAATCAAATCGAGAGACCCACATTCATTTATATTATGTACAATAATTATTGAGCGGAAGGTTTTTTAAACGTCACCGACCGATTTTCCGAAAAGGTACGTTTACCAGTCGTTTCGATGAATATAAATTAATTTTCAACTCCTGTGTTGCGGATATCACACTTTCATAACGAATGTATATTTAAACATTCGTATAGTGATGGGTTTTCAGTATTGTTCGTTACTCGTACGTGTATCGTTTGGAATGGTAATTTTTCTAACGCAAAATAAAAATAGCTGGTTTATATTGTGAGTTTGAGGATTCTGGAAACATACGTACTTACAAAAAATGAAATTCAGTAGTTCAAAAAAAAAATTGTTAAACTATTATTTATTGTGAAAAAAAAAAAAAAATTAATCGCACAAGTTGTATCTAACGGAATCCTTAAACGCTACAGAAATATGTATAAAAAAAAAAAAAAAAAAAAAATTATCATATAAAAACATCAAAGAAAGTGTTTTAAAAATAGCTTTATATATAGTAGATTAAGCGCGCCTACGATAATAAGCACGAATTGATTTTTTCTTAATCCTCATTATGCCGCTGTGTTGCTATCCGAATATCAATAATTAAATACCTACAACAGTATTATCGTCATTGTCAATAAATATGTCCTCGATGAATAGCCAGTGTGGTATGGAAAAATAATTAACTCACAATTCAAATTTTGTTGATCAAAGAAAAAAAACGAATGTCGACCAAGTAAAGTGCGAACTCATTTATTTTACAAATAATTGCGCTTCGATTTATACAGACAACATTAGAATACAATGTTTTGAATTTCCTAGTTGAAAAAAAAAATTTAATTTCCTTGTTTTTTTTTATTGCTATAACGATAAGTACATAAATATATTAAATATCA
>NW_019379549.1:312499-325811 GCF_000648655.2 Copidosoma floridanum
TAATAATAATAATAATAATAATAATAATAATAATAATAATAATAATAATAATAAGAAACACCCAGACAAATATTTTGGCTCAATGATTTTTTATTTAGAGACCAAGACAATAGACAAAAACGTTGCTGAAAATAATTAAAAGAAGTTTTAGGCTTTTACATTTTAGTTGATTTGACTTACTAAAAAGTTACCGAGTAAATAAAGTAGGTTTGCAAGGGGGTTAACAATTCGGAACGTTATTGCCGCTAGTCAGCCTTACACGTGCTGAGAATTTTTTGAGGCGCAAATATTTTCATCTCCGTAGCTTCCTTTCACGGAATTCTCGAATTGATCTGATATTGCTACTGTTTGAAAAGTACACGCATCTCGTGTAGTTTTTACTATTACTTTTTTCATTCCTCCCTCTTTTTTTTTTTTTTTTTTTTTCACTTGTAAATAGTGTTTTTTAGGCAACTTGTTCAACGCTAGAGCTTATAAATAAGAGGTAATCTATAGGTAAAATTAGCACAAGTATACATCGGAAAAATCATCACTTTGCACCATTGGAATTCAGAGCGTCTGATACACTTATCACGTTTTTTTTTTTTATTTTTTGTGATTTTGAAGAATGCGTTATTCGTCGTTCCTTTATTTTATTACTTTTTTTAAGTCTATGTAGTTGCAGTTGGAGAAATTCCTAGGCATAAATATACGAACTTTCAATTCCCACCGCCAGAAGTCGTGCTCAGGATTAGCATATTACAAAATTGTAAAGGTATAAAAGATTACAGGCAAAACTCTCGTCCGGATTTCAATGGTTCTTTTTCATTATCGGAAGCCTAATGCGTTTTCGTCATTACCTTCAATCTCAATACTCATTATCTCAAGTTTCTTGTTAATAAGAGGGTTTTCACTTAGTATAAATTTTTTTGTCAATTTTTCTAATCTTATTTAAAAATTCGTTCGACGTGAAAAATCAAAAACCACCACGATTTTTCTCCAAAAACGTCAAAAAAAAAAAAAAGTTTAATGAAACGTTACTTGAAAATCGTACAAAGGACTGACATAAAAAACGCAACCGTGTAAAAGCACGATCGGTAGGTCAAAATGGGAGTTAGTTGATAGTAGTAAATAAAGTATACATATATATATATATGTGTGTATGGTATAATGTAAGGTATGCAAGAAAATAATAAGTTACTGATCGTCAGATAAATTATCTTTAGTAAATGATAGCATAAGTATATGAATCGAGTATTTTTTTTTTTAGACTAAAAAATTATTTCGACTCCACAGCAGTTGTACTGAGCTTCAGTCCCTTCTCATTGATGCGCGTTTTAAACTGTTCCGGTACTGGAAGCTCCACCTGAAAAATAACAATCACCCATACAATCAACTTGCTTTGCAAAATTTTTTAAACTCTTTTGCAATTCACCACAGGTAAGCTTTACACTTTAAATGATAAAAGGTATATTAAATTTAACTACTCTTTTTTGGAACATTAAAATGCCACACTTAAAAATCCAAACAAAAAAAAAGCACTATCTTACATAATCTTCTCCAGTTTTGTCGGGCAGCAGGACATTCATTTCACTGGACTTGCTCGTGATCAGTTCAACATCCAGCGACTCCTTGTTAAGGTACATTTGACAGCCGTCAGTCTTGTCGATGGAAATCGTCGGGATTTTCCCAAACACCTGCAATCAGCGTAAATCAAAGCTCGCGTTATTAAACGCCATTTTTTGGAATACCCTGAAGTTTCTGGCGTCGAAAACAAAGAAGTTAAACGCGTGAACACAGCAACGCGTCCCCACACCCTGTACAAGACACGTTAAAAAAATGTCAAACAGAGTCGCGTTATTGTTGCCGTCGGGTCAAAGAGCTTCGTCGAGGTGATGATGACATCGTCGTGATGCCTTGCAAGATCGAAGCTAGGAAAAATGCGCTTTCAACTCGGTAGGTCACACTTTCGACCTCCCCTTACAAGTTCCACTAAAGCATCAGAGGGGCCAAGCCAATATAACTACGCGAAATCAGCATAGGTGGCAATTGGGAGCCGTTTTTCGCGGCCTGCGAGTATGACTGGCTGGACTGTCCCTTGGCGTTGACGAGCTACGTCTGGTCCGAGATCGTGAGCGAGGTCGCCGATTCCTTGGCCAATGAGACCACACTCTGGAGGGTTAGAACCTAATCGATACAACCACAACACAATCCAAAATTGACACAATGACGATTCCCCGTAAAAGGTCATAGCAGCTTGTCTGGTATGCGCGGCCATCGTTCAGCTGATCTACTGGATATTCCGATGGCTGAGGGACGTCAGGAGGAACAAGGAACACCTGAAACGAGTCGGCGTCCGCGTCCAGGATCTCGAGCTCAAGGTCAACGTTCTGACGTACAGGACGCAGTATGGCGCCTGGCCGCTCACCTGCTACCCGAAAAAGAGTCCCAAGACCGGCTTACAGGAAAACAACTCGTGGACCAAG
Source organism: Copidosoma floridanum (assembly GCF_000648655.2). Next base: position 314,965 of record NW_019379549.1, read on the forward strand.
TATCTTCTCACCGGGTATGCCCTTTTTTCTCCTTTGTAACGATCGTCGTTAATGTTGTCGCTTCACAGCGGGCGAAGTAAAAAGCCGAAGAGAGGAGTGCTGTGCAACATTTATCCGCGAGTGTCGATGAACGACCGCGACTCGACCGGTATCGACGAGGAGTCGCGCGAGAGCAAAGAAAAATTGTTAGTGCACCGGTGTATTTTTTTATTTTATTTTTTTTTTTTTTTATCACTTGCAGAGAGGTGGTTACACATAGTTTGTTTCAGGGCATTAACAGGTATCGACGATGAGGAAAAGGAGTCCTTGGAGAGCTGTTTGGATAATACTACCGGCAGCAAGGTATTGTTGGTGCATTCGAGCGACACTCATCGGGTGTAACTCAGCTTCGTGATTTGCAGGAAACTGCCGAGGCGGGTGCTCAAGGAGGATCTGTTTCTTCGGAGCAGAGCGCGAAATGGAGCAAAGTCGATTTGAACGCCGTGAACAGCGCCACGTACGTGAACACGTCCCCGACAAAGTTCGGCGGGCAAGTTTTGAGCTCCTCGACCAGCGACTCGAAGATAAAAACCGACACCCACGAGACTCTGTATCAAGTGAAGGAGAGATTGGAGAATCTTCACTTGACCCTTCGCAACTACAATTTAAAAGAGTCCCGAGCTGCTGAGCTGAACATCAACCGGAGCTTCAGTAAGACGAGAAACAAGGGCCATTTGGCTCCCGACCACATGGGAAACGACGATCCGGTGGGCACGTGGAGTGGTTGTGACTACGAGACATCGCTCAGTTGGAAGAGCGACTTGAGCGCACAGGAGCCTCCGGAAGCAACGAACGGAGCGTCCTTTGACGAGGACAAGGAAAGTGACTTTTGTCGTTTGGGATGCGCTTTGAGCACGGGTCAGGAGAAGAAGGCACGAGCAAAGAGGAAAATTGAAAAATCGAGTGTTTTCACGTTGGCCAAGGAGTTGCGCGGCTACAAGGAAGAAGCGAACAGTAGTGGAGGTGTTTGCGACGAAGCGCATGATTTTGATAAAGGCGACAAGGGCTTGGTCGTTCATCCCGTGCCAACGAAATACGAAAGTGATTCGGATGAAAAATCGACGTCGGTGCTTTTGGAGGAGGCGCTCAAGTTCAAGGAGATGTTGTTGAGAGCTGAAACAAATAAAAGCGGTAAGGAGACTGGTGGCGAAGATTCAAGCAGACAAAGGGTAACTGGGAAATTTTTTGACTCGCCGAGTACGGAATCGCGTTTTCGACCTAAATTGCTCGATATGATAACAGAAGAAACCAGCGAAAATGGATCCTCGGGTGTGAAAAGCAAAATTCACGCGGCCAAGAAACAGGAGTCGTTTTATTATCATACTGATCCTTTCGCGGAAGTGGAGACATCGAAAATCGACAGCAACACTCGTGAATGTGACACCAAAAGTACAAAATCTCGCGATGATGTAAAGGACACTTTGAATTTTGTATTTGATGAAACGGAGGTTGCCAAAGAGCAAAACTCGAGCTGTACAGCTCTAAAGAGCGATGCCAGTTCCAAAAGTTTGACAGAAACGTCCAGCGATACTAGCGTCAATTGGATGATCGATCAACTGGTCGAGACCGAAAGGAAGTATGAAAAAAATGAAAAAAATTCCTTCGATACTCAGTCGGAAAAGGAATTCGCGATGGTTGAGTCTTTGAACAATTTCATGAATTACCACAATTTTTTCGAACAGATTAAATTCAAGAACAACGAGTGTGACTACCTGAATCAGTTGAGATCAAAAAGTTTCGCGAAAAAAGATACCAACAACAAGGACTTGCAAAATCTCTCATCCAATAATTTTAAAGAATCGCAGACCATGAGTAAAGATGATGAAAAATTACGAGAAATAAACGTGCAAGGAGACAATTTGAGCAAAAGTCTCATAGTGCCTGATATTAATCACGACAATCATAAGAAACAAGGTACTCGGGACTCCATCAATTCGCATACTGCAGTGGAGAATAGAAATGTAGATGCTGGAGATTTTTTCAACAACGTAGATCTACGGGCGCAAGAGAGATCAAATCAAGAAAAATTTAAACAAAATGTTTCAACGTTTGGTGATACCAACTCCTTGCACAAAATGCCGGGTGTCTTGCATTTTCCAGCCGAATTCGGAGATACCAAAACGAACTTGTCATCAATTCGTAGAACCGATAGCTCGGTACCGTCCCCTCGACAGTTGGTCAAAAGTAATCTCGAGACGAACTACGACAAGCAAATCAAGGCAAAGAGCAACACAACTCTGATGCCAGTCGAAAAAATCGGCTCAGCCACGATGCACAAGAGATCGAAATCCTTCGTTACTCCACGTGAAGGTTTCCTTAGTGCCAAGAGTAGTGAATCGGAAAACAAAAATTACTGTGAACCGTTGACTTCTAAGGCCACTCCAAAGTCGTGCACTACCCGGGACTGCAAAGGTGACGATAAGAGTGAAATATTCAGGTTGATTGAAGACAATTTCTCAGGATCGTCGACGACGTCCAGCCACTTGTCCTTGAAATTTCACGATTTACTTGTACAGCAGGAGGATTCGTTGATCGACGATCGGTATCGCGCAAATACTCTGAAAACGCAAACCTCGTCTGAATCTTTTAGTGTATCAACCAGATCGTCGAAATCTTCCATCCCGGTATCGAAAAGTCGACTGGATATTGTAAAGAAAAGTGACACTAACTCTCGACCAAGAAGTTCAGGGTCTCTCGCCGATGAAACTCAAAAAGACGACGTTTACGAATTTATCGAAGAAATGGAAGATTCTTTTCAAAATACTGATGTCAGTGTAGCAGATGGTGAAGGAAAAAATGTCAAAAACGAAGCTGTCGATGACAATTTGAATGGGAAAAAAGAAAAGACGGATGTCTCCGAATCTGCGCAAAATACCACGAAGCCCGTGGTGTATGTTAATATAATGGCTGAAGATGATCAAACGATTTCAAAAATTGTCAATCCAGAACATTTTTTGGAGTACTTGAAAAATAGAGAGCTGAAAATTCAAAGTGTCGCAAGTGACAAACAAAAGCCATCTAATCTCGAGTCGGTTTTGTTCAAGGAAAACAGCTCAGCATCGATATCGGACTCATCGAGTCTTGATTCCAGCATCGCGCCCTCTCACATGAAAAATAGTGTGCCGATGACGCTGTCTAGAGTTGACTGCAAAGAGTCCGAGGTACTGGTTAAACCTATGATGGTCGAGTCAAGCACGTCAGTGTCAGACATGCCAAAGTGTGAATCGGACACTGACAAAAGCACATCGAGCGACCTAAAAATTTTCCAAATCCCGGAAGAATTGACCAAAGAGGAGTACACCACGTTGCTGAAAATCGTCAACGAGAATCGTAATTTGAACGAGTACGTTCATGAGCCAAGTAGACCGGAACAGCAAGCATGATTTTTCGAGCTCTTAATCATACGTATTTTGTGGCGTTTACTCGTATTTTTACACTTTGTTAAATTTTATTTTTTACCCATGTATTTTGTAATAAATTTTGATCTTTAGGACAAAAAAAATCTGCCAATTGATATACATTTGTTGAAACTTACCTGCATCTGAACACTTTGACAATTCACAAACTCGATACTAGCTACTACAGAGTCAACGACGATAGCGGATTTGCGACAGGAGTCCATAACAACGGAGTTAATTTTGCCTTTGACTGTTATGGCGCTGTCCTGGCAGCGGAATATATACACGACGTTGTTCATCTCAGTGTTGTCGATTACTAAATTTTGATTACCCTTGTGGTTTTCCTGATTTGAAAAACAAATTATCATCATTACAACACGTAAGTAACAAAAAAAGAAAAAGAAAATTATGTGACAGTGGAACGTACCACAATCCACTTCTTGCCATCGCGAGTAAAGACCGGTGGCTTGTCGATCGGTGCATTAGCCGGGAGCGAGGTCTTGCCGGGCGAGCTATTACTTACTACAGGAGCTTTGAAAGGCGCCGGTCCCGTTCTTAAACTAGCATTCTTATGCGTTTGCATATCTGAGGTTACTTTTTTTAGATCTGCAATGATACATATAAATTACAACATTCGAGCGTTCACTTTGCTTTATCAATATCATTTTGGTACTTATATCCCAATTATTTTTATTTTATGATCATATGACCTTTATAATTACGAAACAACATGTATATATTATATACTCGGCAGATAATGAATAATACAATACAACTGTGTGGGTTTTACTAATCAATCAATATATTTATTAAGTACGTGTATTTATGCGTTATATATATTACTTATAATGTGTTTATTTTCATCTACTCTTTTACTAGTAAATTTTTTTTTTTTTTTTTCAAATGGTATACATATTATATTGCTCTAAATTCGAAATTCAACAGTAAGTACATAATGATGTCAAATATTACTAGTCAGTGGTCAGTTTAAAATTCTCATGTATGTACGTAATAACTAACGTTGTGTTCTCGTATTACACTAAATATAAATCACATAATTTAAATTCGACTAGAAATATACCTCGAAAGTATCATCGAGTATCGGTATTACATAAGTCTTTTGAACAGCACAAAACTTTCAATTAGGCGTCTCAAGGAATTGATTTTTGTAACGGATAGAATGTGAAACGGTGCAAAGCTACGTTTTTCGACAATACATTTTTTCTCTTTTTAATAGAACAGTATCCATAGAATCTTGAATTGCTATTGTTTTTCTCATTACAAAAATCAATCGCAAATAACTACGTAATAAGCTCAGAATGCAACAGCGTTAAACATCTCATGAATCTCAACTCAGAACATGTCAATGCGAGCTTCCAACAACAATAAATAACTTTTTCAACACAATATGTATTATTATTAGTCAAATGTATAACTCGATACAACACAGAGAGCAAGGTGCACACACACACACACACACGCACACACAAAGATCACAGAACTCAATTAAAAACTACATAAATGGTATCATCACTTGATTCGTTCGAACGTCGAAGTCACTGATGTAGCGTCTCTACACAAATGTGCTCTTTTTTTTTTGTTTATTTATTCTTTATCCGCAAGTTGTTCATGTATACACAACAACGGTAACAACAAATGCGCTGTCAATAATATGATTACGACACAGCGCGCGGGTCACAATCGAAACAGTTCACGTCAGTCGGGTAAATTTATTTTATTGGTTCTAATAACTTTGTCAACCATGAAGTCCCTTGGGAGTAGGTAGTAGAGAGAGAGAAAGAGAGAGAGCGGTCAATGTACTGTGTCTTATGCTCGTGCGATTCAAGCTGAGATTTTCTACGATTCCACGGCTGCTTGTAACATAACAGGAAAACACACTTTTGTTTTAAATAAACCATGAGTACATAGAGGCCACCAAATGAACATACTATATGTACACCACGCATCAAAGACAAAAAAAAGCGCATGCTGAGACGAAAGGAGAAGAAAAAAGGAAAATCGGCTTACTTTTCGTGATGTTCTCGCCCTGGTTGATCTCGGCGAAGAGAGCACTGCGATCGTCGTTGGCGTCGAATAGAACGGGCTCGGGCATTGGCATCATGCTCGGCGGCGGGGGTGGTGGCGGGCCTGTCCAGCTTTTGGCCCACACCAGGCCGGTCGTGTGGTGCTGCTTCACGAACTGGTGCAGATCCGTGAGTATCTTCACCCAGGCCTCGCACCACTCCACGTGTGTCTTGTCCCTGAAACAACAAAAAACGATCGGTTGCTTTACGTTCCACGTACACCTTGCTTGCTTTTCCTCGGTTGGATCCGTAAATTTCATAAATTAGAGGGTGAGTCGTTTATCTCGAGGACAACGAAATACTTATACCTTGACTGAATCTGATTATTACTTCAAAATGTGTTTTTGGGACAAAAGTTTTGCTTCAAAGATTAGCTCACCACGAGATTCTATGGTGAAAATATATAACTACAACTTTAAAAAAAAAATGTTTTTTGACACAACGAGATAAGTATTTCATTGCTCATCCTGTATATTCAAACTACAAGTCACTCACACCACACACAGAATGGAATGTAAATTTTAGTTGAAGAGCTTCATCTTCGTTAAGATCATTGTTCTAAAACCATGTTGTGTTGGTGCAAAAAAAAAAAGAAATCCATCCACCTCTGCACGCATAAAAAAAAAAAAAAAAAAAAAAAAAAAAAAAAAATATGGGGGAAACCCACTTTTCCTTCCACTCCATGCGCACGCGGTTGATGTAAAATTGTGCAGAGTTGCTCATCTCCTTGATGTGGGGCGCAGGAGTCGCGGCAACGGTGACCCAGCCGAGGGCCAGGACGCTCTCGCCAACTGCGGACAGGTGGTTGAAGAAATCCGAGCCCCTGTTCTTTTCGCGGTACTCCAGGACCGCGGAGATCTGCTTCGAGGTCGGGGCCAGCAGAGCTACCAGCTCGGAGTCGCTTGGCGCCGGACGCGAAGCTGCGGTCTTCAAGAACTCCAGCTGGATCCTGTAAGAGGAAAAAAAATGGTCGATGTTAAGCTTCTTTATTAATTTTTAAATTTTTTCTTTTTTTCCGAACTTTTTGATGCTTTTTTCATGTAGTTTTACCTCCAAAAATTGAAATTGGAGAAAAAATTCCCCTCGAAACATATTTTAAGGTATTTAATCCTCGTAGGATTTCTTTGTCAAGTACTGTAATTTTATCAACTTTCACTTATCCATAGATTAACTGAGGAAAAAAAATTACCAAGAAAATATTTACTATTACTAAGTAAACAAGACAAAATATTTTTAATGTTTAAGAATCTTTTTTGTTGTTTGAAACAAATATTTTCTTGAAGTAAAAAAATACAAAATCTTGTTTTAATGGATCATTTACTTACTCGGAACTATCCTATTAGTAAACATTTTCTTACATTTTTTTATTTAGCGATTGATTTATTGACCATGTGAGAAAGCGATGAAGCAATTGGCCTTAATTTATAAATTTTTAACCATTTTTCTAGATCGAGATGAAAATTAATTTTCGTCACGAAAAAAGTGCATATGAAAGCGCGAGCGGCACAGGGAGGGAGAGAGTGTGCGCATACGTCAATAGTTACAAAAGCGTGAGGAAAATCAATCGAGCGTACTAGCAACTCGGTCAGTACTGCACCATTGGATACGAGCTTTGGTTGCAATTATCGAAACGCACGCCCAATCGGAACTCATTCACGGAGAAAGGTTCCGATTGTACGAGCCTTTTGAACGATCTCTCGCTCTTTAAACAGAACTGCATTTGGAAACATATCTCTTTGGCGACAGATCATATGGAAAAAGTGTCGTTTTTTTTTTTATTGAAAAATTGCCATGACAAAGATAGAATAAAACGATTTTGCTCTCTCGCAAGCGACATCAATTGAAAAAAGGCACTAAAACTTCTTGGCTCTTAAATCAATTTTAAGATGAATAATATAGGTACATCAAGAAGTTTCAATTTTATGCTTTTTGAGTGATTTTAACTAGAAAAAAAAAATTTTTTAGAACCAAGAAAATATTTACAAAAATAGTACCAAATAAATATTCTTTAAAATGAAGATAATGCATTAAGAACATTTTCACGTTTTCTAAAAAATAAAGAGAACATAATTTTATATCAAGAGATTATGTAATTAGAACTATTGTAGTGAATATTTTCTTGATTTTCAGGAATTGCTTTTCAGTGCAATTATAAAGAAATATCTGTGCCTGTTAAAAGTTTCCGGCAACAAATAAAAAATGTTAAATAATGCTGAAAACAAATTGCGTTCTTTTTTACAACATTATTAAATGTGCGTATGAATTTTTTCAATATTTTTTTACCAGACGTATTTTCGGGAAAAAAATCATTCCACTCCACAATTAAACATAAACTCGTATGGGTCAGTTATTAAATTATATTCATACTACCATTAAAATAAATCAAAATATTTTTTTTTTAATCTCTGAATGCAACAGCGTTAAACATCTCATGAATCTCAACTCAGAACATGTCAATGCGAGCTTCCAACAACAATAAATAACTTTTTCAACACAATATGTATTATTATTAGTCAAATGTATAACTCGATACAACACAGAGAGCAAGGTGCACACACACACACACACACGCACACACAAAGATCACAGAACTCAATTAAAAACTACATAAATGGTATCATCACTTGATTCGTTCGAACGTCGAAGTCACTGATGTAGCGTCTCTACACAAATGTGCTCTTTTTTTTTTGTTTATTTATTCTTTATCCGCAAGTTGTTCATGTATACACAACAACGGTAACAACAAATGCGCTGTCAATAATATGATTACGACACAGCGCGCGGGTCACAATCGAAACAGTTCACGTCAGTCGGGTAAATTTATTTTATTGGTTCTAATAACTTTGTCAACCATGAAGTCCCTTGGGAGTAGGTAGTAGAGAGAGAGAAAGAGAGAGAGCGGTCAATGTACTGTGTCTTATGCTCGTGCGATTCAAGCTGAGATTTTCTACGATTCCACGGCTGCTTGTAACATAACAGGAAAACACACTTTTGTTTTAAATAAACCATGAGTACATAGAGGCCACCAAATGAACATACTATATGTACACCACGCATCAAAGACAAAAAAAAGCGCATGCTGAGACGAAAGGAGAAGAAAAAAGGAAAATCGGCTTACTTTTCGTGATGTTCTCGCCCTGGTTGATCTCGGCGAAGAGAGCACTGCGATCGTCGTTGGCGTCGAATAGAACGGGCTCGGGCATTGGCATCATGCTCGGCGGCGGGGGTGGTGGCGGGCCTGTCCAGCTTTTGGCCCACACCAGGCCGGTCGTGTGGTGCTGCTTCACGAACTGGTGCAGATCCGTGAGTATCTTCACCCAGGCCTCGCACCACTCCACGTGTGTCTTGTCCCTGAAACAACAAAAAACGATCGGTTGCTTTACGTTCCACGTACACCTTGCTTGCTTTTCCTCGGTTGGATCCGTAAATTTCATAAATTAGAGGGTGAGTCGTTTATCTCGAGGACAACGAAATACTTATACCTTGACTGAATCTGATTATTACTTCAAAATGTGTTTTTGGGACAAAAGTTTTGCTTCAAAGATTAGCTCACCACGAGATTCTATGGTGAAAATATATAACTACAACTTTAAAAAAAAAATGTTTTTTGACACAACGAGATAAGTATTTCATTGCTCATCCTGTATATTCAAACTACAAGTCACTCACACCACACACAGAATGGAATGTAAATTTTAGTTGAAGAGCTTCATCTTCGTTAAGATCATTGTTCTAAAACCATGTTGTGTTGGTGCAAAAAAAAAAAGAAATCCATCCACCTCTGCACGCATAAAAAAAAAAAAAAAAAAAAAAAAAACAAGTTTAGTTAAACAAACGAACAGTGTCCAACATTAGTTAATATTAACAATATTCTATCTTAACAGCAATATTAAGTCAAACTAAAGTTTTAGTGAAATTTGGATGTAAAGGAGATAGGAAGGGCATGAGTAAGTAAATCATCTTCCCTTCTCTTGACACACGGAGGAAAATGAGCTGGATGTGGGATATGCTAATTTTTGAGTAGCTCAACTACACCATCTCTAAACAGCTAGATCTTTGGCTGTTGTCTTTTCCCTTCAAAATTTTTCTGGCAAATTTTCCTGCGTCATCTCGAACCAGCACGTTGCAGAGGTCCGCTACTTCTTACAAAAAGGCCCGGAAGACCCAAAAAAACCCCTCTCGACGATAGCCCTTCAAGGTAGACTGAGTAGTAAGAGTCAGCCTCTGCTACAACCCAGTCTACTGCGAAGCGAGGCACAGTATAGTTCAAATTTTACCCTCAAACGGTTGGCTGGGTAGTTAGAGTCCATCTCTGCTATCCCACGATCCTCCCTGAGAGTGGTCTCAAAAGTTTTAAACTCGGACACTTTGCGCTGGTTCTCTGCGTGTACATTCTAATACTTAAAATAAAAGTAAGTTTTTCCAAAGTATTAAAATAGTTAACTGTGTCTTTTTTTGTCGTGAAGTCAGCATAATTGTCTATTATGGCATCGATAAGTTCTAAAACCGCGAGAATAGATAATCAAGTGTTTTTCGTGAATCTAGAGCAATCACATTTACTTCGGATGGTATTGGTGGCTCATAGATCGATCGCGAACTTAAAACTCGTTCTTCACGTTAATCTGAGGCAATCACCATTTACTCCGGATGGTATTGGTGGCTCACAGATCGGTCGCGAACTCAAACTATTTTTCCCCTCGCGCAACCTCTAGGGCGTAACTACCTTTAACCTCTAGATCGCGGCCGGAACACTAGTTTGACACCATCGCGTTGGGTATTCCTGACGAATCAAAGGTGCGCTGCGAACGAGTGACAACCGCTTCAATTCGATCAGGACAATTGGGCTTTCCCCCTTCAGGATGCCCTGTCAAGAGATTTCGCTACTTTTTAGCCGTGCGTCCTACGTGCGTGCCCAGTGCTAATTCCGAGTTATTAAGCGCAAGCTTATACTCGAATAATCTGTCGCGCCGACGTAACAACAGAGTGGTAATTATAAGCACAAATTCGTAATATCCTGGAATAAATTTTTTCTTTAAAATATAAAATCATTCTGTTTATAATGTTCCAAGTATTCTAAGACTGTATATTTTTCTAATCTCGTATCCCATTTCTTGTCCAGGATGTGAAGTATACCCCATTGAAAATGCTTTTCACAAAGCTCATAGCTTAGTTAAGTTTGATGTGTTGAACTAACATTTTGTCAGGAATTTCCGAAACCTTTAACCTTTGTACACTAAAAAGAATAGTATTTTTTATATTTAATCTAAAGCCTTGCAAAGTTCTGAAATAAAATTGTGGAAACGATTAAGTTTTTTTTTTTTTTTTT